>JABUQX010052948.1:22500-27621 GCA_015478945.1 Trachelipus rathkii
AAGTTGTTACGATTAATGTTGTAACTGAAATCCCCATCATAACTCTTAGGCCACCAATACTCAGATACAAACGTGATTGGCCAGATAAAGGGGTCATATTTTACCGAAATCCGTAAAAAGGAGGGAGACATACCCCACCTTTGAATTGCGTCAATCGGTAAGGAAAATAAGTTAATATAAATTGGGAGAAAAAGTTGTTTTCCCTTCCTCACCCAAAGTGGTGATAAAATTTAGAAAATGTTGTGAGGAAAGGTTTGTTCTTCTTTATTAAAATTTCGTAACTTTAGCTATAAAGTGTGGTTGCGAGAAATCGATACATTCTCTCAGCTAGTGTATTTGTTAATTCATATTGGGTTCTTGGCATTTATTATATTTCCAAGTGTTTAATATGGGCGTGAGTTTACGCGTGACTGTAATTGATCAACCCCTTTTGGGTTTTTGTGATGTTATACCCCTCAGCCCCGAATAAAACCGTTCGTCCACTTAAAGAATGATAAAACCACATTTTACAAAAGTATATAAATATATATCAATCTACGTTATAATTATAACGTCGAGATATTCAACTAGACTACTATATTAGGCATTTCCTTTTGGCTGCCATGATTATTAAAAAACTTAAAAGAGGAGTTAAGCTAGAGGCATAACAGACATACCCAAGAATGAGAATAGTTGGTTGTTTTATATATCATGCTTTAATGAGATAACGAGATCTTTAGCAACTAATTTACATGCTGAAATCCGAAAGAAGTATTGTTTGCCATCACTAATCTGCACCCAAGTGGTGCAAATGAGTGGAGTCCACGTCATTCAGTCCCAACTATTCATGATCTTAAAGAGTTAAATTAGGTATATGAATTAAATTTATCTAACCCACAATTGGATATATGTAATAATCACAATGCTGGTCGTTTGAGAATATATAATACTACTTATTTATTATAATTATATATTAATATATATTATAATATATATATAATATATTATTATTTAATATTATTATATATTATATATATATGAAATATTATAAGATATTATATAGACCTTTTCGTTTTACGACTCCGTCCTGTTTTGCATTTTTTTTGTTTTTTTTAATTAATCAATATATTCCTAACAATCAATTTCCGAGTGGCGAACGGATGGATTTCAAAAATTATCGGCCTTTAGCGTTATACATCTCCCATTTTTATTTTGTATTTTTTGTTTTTAACAAGACAACGTGTAACCGCAAGTGCAGTTCGGGTCTCCGAATTCCGGGACACGGGTAGCTATTCCCCCCTCACGGGGGTCTCCGACCCTCTTTTGGTTTGTTGTCGCGGGTTTACGCCCGTCCCTAGGGGTATGGAAACGTCCCCCTCTGTCCCCGTCCGGCTCGAGCCCCCTTTATTTTTTTTTATTTGTTATTTTTTGCAGTTTTTTATATAAATTTTTGCTTTTTAATAGCTTTTACGCGATTCAAAATGTAATGGTTTTCTGTATGTGCTCGTTACTTTCGAATAAGTATAATTTATGAATATATATATATAGCCTAATCAATAATATGAATAATTTTTTTTTTTTTTTTTTTTTTTTTTTGTTTTTACAGTTTAAAATAAGCTTATACGTTATTCCATATAAGATTGCCTGCCATTATTTCTTTCGAGATATTTCATTTTGATCTGAAAATTATATTTTCATAATTTGATTTTAATAATTATTTAATTTGAACTTTTGTAATCATGTCGTCACTCTTCATTGTAGATCAATATCTAGCATTATATTAAAAAAACAAAAAAAATTAAAATGATCAGTCGTAAAACAGAATAGTACCTATATATATTTATCTATGTCGGGGTATAAGATTGGGTAGGGGTAGGTTCGTGGTATTGAGTGTTAATTGATTGGGGTAGGGTTATGGGTGTAGATGTAGATTAAGTTATGGTAGTGGTGGGCTATTGTATTTGTGTAGGGTGGGCTGTTTTTAATATTGTGATATGGTGATTCGTCTATATCATTGTATGGGGGGTTGTATATTATAATTTGAAATTGCCGGATAGGTGTTTAACTTGCAGGGGGGGGGGTAGATTAGGTATATTATGCATTTATGGAGATTATATGAGTTTGATGATAGGGGGAATTGTAACATTATATAATATATTGATTATTGAATATAATATATATATATTATAATACTTATATATATATATATTATATATCACTTTATAAGTTAATCTCCAATTTATAATTTATCATATAATATATTATATATAATATAGTAATATAATAATTATATATACTATATTAATATATATATATATTATATAAATTAATAATAAATATCTTATATATGTCCTATTCTGTTTTTACGCTTAATGCCAGTTTGATTTTTTTTCTTTTTTAAAAGTATTTGCTACTATATGTTAAACGCATTTCCAGTGTAAGCATGATTCATTAAAGGATAATACAATTTTTAAAATAATATTTTTAAAATTATCATGTCTACAATTTCTTTCTAAAATGAAATTCTACGAAGTACGCGCTTACCAAGAAAACGTAATATTGGACTCAGCGTGGTTATTATGTACAAACATCACTGTATATTATTCATTAGGGGAGCCGAAGCCACGGTACGAGGCGGACGTTTCATACTCATATTAGGGCGGGACCCGCCCGACACCAAATTACCAAAGTGGGAGGTTCCCGGGAGCCTTCCCGGAGCCCCGGGATATCCTCCAGGTCGTTCCGGAGCGATATACCCGACTCTGCATCTTTGCCCCGTTTACCTTGGGTTTCCTCTTAGTCTTGAAAAACACCCCAATAAAATAAAACAAAATTACTAAAAAATTAATTTTAAAAAAATTATGTTAAATAATTTGAACTTTGAATCCATGCCGTTAACGTATATTTCATTGTTTAGTATCAATTATACTACAAGTATGTTTAAAAAAAAAAATTTAAAATGACGGCCGTCGTTAAAATGAACTCATATATTTTATCATGTTCATTACATGAATTGATTGTCTAGGTATCACATATATAAAATTATTAAAAAAAACAACAAAAAAATTCCACAAAAATTCCTCAAAACATGTAAGCATCTGTATACTATTAATATATATAATATATACATATTAGTACTAATAATATTATTATAATCAATTATCAATATTATATATAATATTATATTTATATAGAATGATTCTGAATTAGAATATAAGTATATATGTTTTATTGTAATAGGTAATTGCCATACATGGATTATACAGATATGTTCACTTTTTATGTTCGAATCTCTCCGATGGAAATATTAATTTTCCTCAAAGATTCCCAGTTCGATTAAAGCTTTTCAATGGGATTTTCTGGACACCCCTTTGTTTCACCACACTCATACTATATCATCGCACACCCCACAACACTAAACACACAAGGTAGCACATTCATCGACAATTTGTTGTTGGTTTTACACCTTGTGTGTCAGGGGAGAGAGAGGAATATCCCCCATTTGAATGAATATTAGGACTTTAGGAATTTACGTAATTGACATTTGGCAACTCTATCATTGCGGCATTGATTAATTGGTGATGAGTTGATTATTATATTGGCTATTTAACATGATATATATATATATATTTATATGATATATATATAAATATTATTCCTATATATAATACGCATATAACGTATATAATATATATATATTAAATGTTCTTTTTTATAATTATATATATATTATATATATTATATATATAATATATATATATATATATATATATATTATATATATATTTTTATTTAATATATATTAATATATTATTATATATATAGTATTATTATATATATTATATATATATTTAATATATATATATATATATATTATATATAATTTATTATATTAGATATCTAAAAATGTCTATTATATGTATTATATAATATATATATATATATACATATATATATAATGATATATTATATATATATTCTGATATAGTATTTTTATATATAATAAACGTACTATAAAATCAGCAAGTTAGATATTTATATATATATTTTATTATATACCTAAGTATTATATAGGTACTACGGCCCATTATCTCATCGAACAAATTTGCTGCTGATACTCTCTGTTGACTAGTCTACCCCTAATTGGATGTCCGAGGGATTATCACCCAAATGGCAATTTATCCGTTAAATAATGGAATGGGAACACCCGCCCCACGAGAAGTCGGCGTGCTGCCCCCCCTAAAGAAACGGATTTTACCCCGATTAAGAGCCCGCAAACAGCGCCCCGATGAAGACGGTAATGGCAGAAAAAACCTCGTCCTGCGCGATAGTGTATCCCCGAAACCAGAATGCATGAAATCGAAAAAATATTTTGCACCCTAAATGAAACAGAATTTTTTCTTTATTTCGAACTGCCATGATGAAATTTGCTAAAGGTGTTGGGAGGTTTACTGGTTGACACATAGAGTCGCTAAAACATATTTGCTGTTGTAAGCCACCTGGAATGCCCCAACTTAAGCAAGTACACCGAGCCGCATCTGCTGAAGAAAAGCTACCACTCGACACTGCTATGTAGATGTCTGTCAAATATTTTGAGTCAATACTCAATTCAATACCATCTACATCGATGTCTGAAAATGAGATGGCAATGAATTTAATAATTAGAAGATTTTCGTAGTCATTCAATTTGCTCCCAAGTGGTCCAGTAAATCCTACTGACCCAGTTGTCTTGCCTTTTAGGTCTTCAGTGAGATGTCGCAGAGATAAACTATTACTGTGCAATAAACATGATCCAAGGAACAGGCCTTTGTAGCTTTATTACAATTATACGAATCAGTCGACCTTCTCTATCCGTGTTTACTATGGTGCAATAATAGGCGATAGCTAAAATGTCGTCTGAGCTAATGTCTCTCGTTTCTAGAAAGTTTAATATACCGTACATAATGTAATTGCAGAATTATACATCAAATTGGTAACAGATGCTTCTTCAATTGTAAATTGAATAAAAGAGAGGATGAATTCACTCGTTCTCGTCTTCGCTCACAAAGATAAATTCCAAGATCTGAATCTAAGAAAGGTTATCGTATATAAATTGAGTGCAGTCAAAGGAATAGCGGTTGGGGATGGATAGGTGAAATTCCG
>JABUQX010052949.1:0-2500 GCA_015478945.1 Trachelipus rathkii
AATATTTGTTTATTATTTTTAATATAATTTGTTATTAGATTCAGAATCAGAAAAGATGGATTCAGTAAAAAAGGAAAACGTTACAAGATTGTAAAATTTCAATATTACAAAAAATAATTATAAATTTTCATCTGAAAATGACTCCTGGGGTGATGATAACGTTTGATGAGCCCATCTTTCGTTTCATGCAGAAACCTTTAAATAAAAAATATCTACGATATTATTAGAAGAGTATTCACATTTACATAATAATAAAATAATCCTAATGTCATGATAATAATAATAATAATAATAATAATAATAATAATAATAATAATTATAATAATAATAATAATAATACACACACACACACACACACACACAATAATAATAATAATAATAATAATAATACACACACACACACACACAATAATAATAATAAATAATAGAAATAATAATAGAAATATTAATAGAAATAATAATAATAGGAAACAACAACAACAATAATAATAATAATAATAATAATAATAATAATAATAATAATAATAATAATAATAATAATAATAATAATAATAATAATAATAATAATAATAATAATAATAATAATAATAATAATAATAATAATAAAATTAATAATAACAGTAATAATAATAATACACACACACACACATAATAATAATAATAATAATAATAATAATAATAATAATAATAATAATAATAATAATAATAATAATAATAATAATAATAATAATAATAATAATAATAATAATAATAATAATAATAATAATAATAATAATAGAACTAATAAAAGTGCGTAAGTTGAATTTCTTTACTTATGTCAAGCAGAGAGGCTCCGTGTAGGAAGTTTATTTTGAAAAATCTGAAAATAAGTCTTTCCATTTCTTAGGCGTTAACATTTCCATTCATCCAACGTCCTATCGGAACCCTCACCACAAGTATTTACGTCAAACCTACTGACGAAGGTCTTTATACTAACTTCAATTCGCACCTTCACTTTACTTACAAAATCGCACTTATTAAAACTTTACTGTATAGAGCTTGCAGCATTGCTCAAACTGGAAACATTTTGACGCAAAACTCTGGAAAATTAAACATAATCTTCTAATAACAGCTTTTCTTATAATTTGTTAGATAAAATTACGAACAACTATTTATAAATAAGAAAATGATTGATGATAACCCAGAGGATAATAGGGAAAGTTTAACTTTTTTTCAGATCGCAGACGGTATATGACTTCAATTATGAGAATATCCGTTAAAGAAAATAATACAATATGACGTTAAGTCCAGATTTAACTCAAAAGAAATGAAAATTTTATCTGACAATGAATCATTCAAATTTTCTTCTATGTTTTCTTAAAGGATTAGTGCTACTAGGGATATTGTGAGTCATATATTATACCAATTTCCAATTTCACTGTAATAAAGGTGACTGTGATGCCCCTTACATCGGGTATACTTCCAGTTCTCTCAAACTTCTTGTTTCTTAACATTGATACAAGCCTAGTAAGATTTTCGAACATTTAAAAAACGAATACAAAATCATCAGACCTAATCTCTCGACATTGAAAATTTTAACATACTGTAGAGAGCAGAATATTTTTTTCGAATTGAGGTTAGTTGAGTAGTTTTCTTAATCAAAAATCACAAACAAGTTATCAACGTCAAGTACAATAAAATGGGAAATATTTTGATCTTCTTATGAGTTTGACTGGGTATAATCTCTCTATTGATATAATTATTACTTCAGGATTTTAGGTTTAACGATAATTATTAATCTACAAAATTTGTTAATTCACATATTTTAATTTAAATAACATTTATTTTGTTTCTTCCATTGTTAATTTAGTCTAGAACTCGTCTCTGATGATGTCTAAAGTACCCAGGCGAAATAACAGAATAAAAATTCAAAAACTTATCGTACTATTATTAATCTATTTCAGAGGAGTAATTAAAATAATCAATCACGAAGCGGTTGATACCTTTATTAAATTGGAAAAGGCTTGCAAAAGCTCAAATAAAATATCAAGCTAATATAAAATTTCTAAATAATAATAATAATAAACTAATAATAATAAAATAATAATAATAATAATAATAATAATAATAATAATACACAAATAATAATAATAATAATAATAATAATAATAAATACAGAAAATACACAAAAAATATAATAATAATAATAATAATAATAATAATAATAATAATAATAATAATAAGAATAATAATAATAATAATAATAATAATAATAATAATAATAATAATAATAATAATAATAATAATAATAATAATAATAATAATAATAATAATAATAATAATAATAATAATAATAATAATAATAATAATAATAATTTGAGCTTGCTCAGCCTCTCACAACTATTCTCATTTCCTGCTTCATAAAGTATCCTTGATTATTTTTACAACTTTCTTATCAGTAGAAAATTTCCTGAAGGAAAAATTTAATTTTTAAAGCTTGAATATATATATATATATATAT
>JABUQX010052949.1:7500-23728 GCA_015478945.1 Trachelipus rathkii
AGGGGTAGATTTGGAATATTTCTGGCAGGAGCTCAACTTGCCCCAGTTTGTGTTGGTGTTACGGACAATGGGTAAAGAACATTAGCGAGTGTACCTAATTGTTCTAATGAGAGAGGGAGGTTTGAGTAGCTACAATAGGTCGAATAGTAATGTGAAGAACGTCAAGAAAACGAAGGCGGACAATGTCGTCCCCGACATTTTATTTAGATGCTGAATTTAAAATATCACGAAGGTAACTGGCTGCTTAAAGAGCCACTCTTTGAAATTTTTTTGTTTTGCTTCGCATGTAAAGGGAAATATTAGGCTCCTTGATGGATGAATAATTCTTGCTCTCGAATTCCGAAGGGGAAATGCAAGAAAAGACCTCATCAGAAAGATTGAGAAGTGTATGGTTAAAAAGTTTTTGCTCAGAGGTAATGTTAGGAAAAAAAATTGAGCCACTAAAATATAGAACAATGAACCAAACACAGCCTCCAAAATTAAAGGAACTTTAGTTCTTCCCTGTGCCAATACATCTGCCTCCTGATCCTCAACATCCGACATCGTGACACCAAGTGAAAACACGGAGAGGAGATGCTCGAAGAAGACTCTGTTTTAGAATTATGGTAGAGACACTGGTGGGTTTCGTAAAGGCACTTGATGATCAGAAAACAATGATTAGTTCTTGAAGACTATGAACATTCTTTTACAGGTGTCACAAATAATGAAGTTGCTATTAAGATCCTTCACTCGGATGTCAGTAACTACAACAAATAAGTTTTAGGAATCTTAAATTTTGGTATGATCTTTAATACAGAAGCACTTTACACTGTGCTGTTATTTAATTATTTCAACCAGTAGATAACTGCGGGATTTAGAAATTATCTCTTCTGTGAAAGTAATGAAAGTATTTGCAATCACATCTTTAGGAAAAGAAACAAAAGGTTTTGCAATTATCTCTTTAGTAAAATTAAACAATATTCTGCAAATTATTTCTTAGTAAATAAATGAACTAAAAGTTGATTTGTTAGAACTATAAGTTCTATTATTTATTTATTTATTTATTAAAGTAACACAAATTACTATAAGGTGTTAAAAGGAGGATTTTCTCTGGTATATTTTTTAAAATATAAGTAACTCAAATTTTCCCTTTTGATTGAGGCTTCTTGTAGCTCGGAGAAGATAGCTTGACATGTCAGCCGTCATATCTCTTTTGCCCAGACCGTGGTGAACGAAAGAGAGCGCCAAGGAAGCTGCGAGCTTTGTCAATCGTCATACCTCATTTGCCGAGGGACCTTTCTTAAGTTTTCTCTGTAGAAATTTGTCTTGGGATCTAACGAGAAAGATAATGTTTCAATAGTGGCAGGGGTCATTTCAAATGCAATTTGCACAATAGTTTTGTAAGAGATTAACTTTATAATCTTTAAATAAGTATTATCATAAATACGAGCTGTCAATCAAAATTCCTCGGAATATTCCAAATGAAGAGTTAGCATATTTTACAAGCAATAAAGTGAAAAAATTTTATATCCTAATTTTTACATATGTATTGTCATAAAATTTAGGCACAAAGGTGATAAACAATTTGAAAATTTACTATTTGGGTAAAAAAATTTTTTTTATATAAATATATATATATATATATATATATATATATATATATATATATATATATATATATATATATATATATATATATATATATATATATATATATATATATTTATATATATAAACTTGACCAATAAATAAACTCTTTGATTTTTGAAAACACAAAAGATGAAATCTGGTTCTTCACTTTATCTTTCTTAATTGCATAATCGCTCCCACTTGTGCTACATTGCAACATGTGGGACCTTATACTGATAAGCATCTCATTGTCTTATATTTCTTTTATATTCTCTGCTGGATAAACGTTTGACTTTTACACTTTCCAATAAGAGAAATTTATTGCAACTATTTATTATTTAGCAATGCAAAGAGAAATAAAATTACTTAAAGACGTTAATTGGTATTGCTCCTAAGCTCTTTTCGAGAATATATTTAGATATATCAGTATATTTTGTAAAAATTGACTGATATGTCATTAAATAATGCATTAGTGTTTAAAAACTTCAGTTGGGCTGTTAGCAAGAGCCCCACAGGTGATGTTCTATAAACTTGTGAAACTCTTTCACAATCATGGAATATAACGCTTGAAAGCAGATTTTCATTTGCTTTAAGTGGGTATTATATGGAAAAGAACATATCTCGAATGAATTAAATGAAATTCCCAATATTTGAAAAACCAATTGCCTACAAGGAAAGGGGAAAATTCGAAATATTTTGAAAGGAAAAAGTCACTTTAAAGAACAAACGGAATTAAGTCAACGCGCAATCAAATCTCGTCACAAAAATTCGTTCTTTTTCCCATATGTAAAATAAAAGAACATTTGATTTCACTCTCATTTTACAATTCAAAATCACAGAGGATTTACATCACAATAAGAAGAATCAAAAGTACTATTTATTAGTTGTTTCAATCTTAATTTTTAACTTAAAAGTAGAATACATATAAATGACTTATAAGTAACATGTAATAATTATTAAATAAAATCAATACACTGAATAACAGAAATAGGATATATTCTGGAAAGCAAGCTTAGAAAGACCAAATTTTTAAATTAAAATATTTGTAATTATTATTCTATTGAAAATAATTTTTTCAATCAAGGATTTGAAAACAAGATTTTGATGAAATGCAAAAAACACATCCTATTCAGCTCAAGGAAAAATTTAATATTCTGATAATACAAGCATAAACATTATAATATATATATATAATATATAATATATATAATATATTTATATATATATATATATATATATACTACTAATATATATATATAGTATATAATATATTAGTATATACATATACATATACTATAGTAATAAATTAGTATATATATATTATATATATTAATATATATAATAATATATATATTATTATCATATTAATATAAATATATATATATATAATAAATATAATATATATATATAATATATATATATATATATATAATATATATATATATTATATATATAAATATAATATTAATATATATATAAAAATATTATTAATATCAATATATATATATAAAATATATTATTATAATATATACTTATATATAATATATATATATTAATTATTAATATATTATTAATTATTAATATATAATAATTATATATATATAATTAATATATATAAATATATAATAATATTAATTAATTATATATATATTATTATAATATACTATATATATATATAATAAATAATATAATATATTATATATTAATATATATATAATAATACTATATATAATATATATTAATAAATAATATATATATATTATATATATATATATATATATTATATATATTATAAATATATTTATAATATATAATAATAGAGTATTAATTAATAATTAATATTTAATGATAAAATAATATAAACATAAATAAATATATAATATAATTATATAAATATATACATAATATAATAATATATATATATATACTATATTATAATATATATATATATATATATAATATATATACGCCCATACAATCAACATCGCAACGATGAGAGCCTAATACCGCTTCTTCTTCACATACTACTCTCGGTGTGATCGGTGTCAAGAGGAGCGTAACACAAATCATAATCAGTCCTCGCGATCACGCAACTCTTGTGAAACCACAATGCCATCGACACTTAGCCAGCTTCCTAATCATCAGACTCGACGACACTGCCCATGTATATAGTACTCATCCTCCATCCCGGCTCGCTTGTCTATTGAGCCTTTCCCGTGATGAGTCATCGATTACCGTACACAACCGGCAGTGCGCCACTCGTCGGTAAAATACAACGACTGCTACACAGACAAGGTGGAGCTATAAGTTATGTTATTTTTGGGTAATTATATAAAAGGAGGTAAAAAATGGATATTTATTTATACTAAATAAATAAGTGTATGTATATACTTATAGGAAGAAAAAATAATAGATAAGGTAAATGCAAATACAGTTATGGGAAAGGTAAGTAGTATTTTATAATGTTTAAATTGGGACTTACAAGGGTGAGTAATAGTAGGTATGATAAACTCTTACATAAGGAAGGAAGCACGATATATAGAGAATATAATAGAATGTAGAAAAGGTGAATAATAGGTCTCGCTACCTCCCTCAGACAAAATAATGAATAGACCGGATGCATTGTTATGCTATGGTCAACCTAATATATTATTATAACACAATGAACAATGAGGGAAAATGAATAGAAATAACATTTTTTGAATTGAGTCAGAGAGAGAAGCAATTTCACCTCATAAAACTTTGTGTGAGAAAGAAAACATCTATGATGAAATTGAAACTTGATTCATAACTATGGCATTAGATACTGTGGAAAAGTAGTTGTATTTGATAGTGAAATGTGTGAGGAGTCTATCGATCTGGTTGCCAAGAAAGGAATTAAGTGTATTTAGTGGAGGGATTGAGTATAAAATTCTGGTAGAGTTGAGAAAGTTGAAGAATGTAGTAAAGTCTGGGCATCAGGCAGGGTTAGTAGATGAAATACAGCTCTTTGCCGAGTAATAACGTAATCTGCATTTCCAAATGAGGAACCGGGAGGCCGGAAAGTAATACGATGGTAATTGAGTGAGAGAGCTTCTGGGATTGTGTAAAAAAGGCTTTTCTGGAGTGATAGTTCCGAGGAATTGGAGGAGAAGCAGTACTATAAAACCGGATAAGGATAAGGGAAAAGAGTAACTGTAGGAATTTATAGGGGAGAAAGTGTAGTTTATTGTAGATAGTGTTCATTTTAGTAAAGTACCTATGCATGTTATTTTATTCGAAACAAAGGTATTGTGCATCAGACACCAAATAAGAGTTGATGAGAAATTATATATGATGAGAATGAATAAAATTGTATATTAGGGCTTATTTACTCTAATTTGCAACAGCATATGGAATGAGAAAGATTTAATAGCGGGATATCAAACTTTTCTTTTAATGACATTGCGTCGTTTTCGTTCGAGTGGTGAGGCTTGGCCTGAATGAATCAAAAGTATGGATGACAATAGTTGAAGCCTTGTGTAAGAATAAATGAAGTTGAAAAGCAATTGTTTAATATTGATAGTACGGCTCGAAGTGCAGGGCAGGAAATGTGTTATGGTCTCCTTGGTTATTCAATTTGTATATGGAGGGTATGAAAGAAATCTCAGAGGGTGCCGATGGGGTAGGTTGGCAGGATAACGGGTTTAGAATCGATTAGAGAAAGTGGAAGGAAGGAGGAGTTGAGCAGGGTGCCGCTAACCATTATAATGCGCGAGATGGATTTGGTTGTGTTGGCGACATCTGAAGATAAGTTTGAGAGGATTTCGGGTAGGGGATCTGGCAGGGTATGTGTTAAAGGGAGGGAGTTTGAAAATAAACGTAGATAAGAGTAAGGGGATATTATGGTGTGAGTGAGGACAGTCCTCAGATCGTTTGAAGTATGCTGGGATTGGTGAGCAAATGGAACAGCTATTACAAGTTTAAAGTATTTAGGATATATGTGGAAAGTTTGTGAAGGAACGCTGGACACAACATGATGCAGAGCGTGTGTAGGAAAGTTTCGTCCCACGGGATAGGCCGAAAAATCTAACCGGACTCTGTCATCTTTTGTGATTAGTGATATCTGTTGGGATATCTTTGTTAGTTAAAAAATATGGAATAATCGACAAGGGGTTAGTGGGCAACCTTTGACTGTCCCTCGAGAGGCCAAATAGGTTGGCACGGCTGTGTCCTTACGTGGCATATTCTATTACTTCAAAAACCCTTAAAGGTAAGATATTGTTCATTGTTAATCAAAGTACACACACTAGAATGAGTGTAGTTCCTAACATTTTTAACAATTTTGAAATTTTTCAAAAACGTATTATTATTTTTTTTTAATTTCGTGGATAAAAATGTCTCTAGATGATTAATAATTTATTGATTTCTGTAGCTGTTAATAGTTTTTTAGTACTATGCATGTTGCTTTCGGGAGGCGGCTCCCTATAAAATATATATATGTATACTATATTTTTTTTCCAATACTATATAAAAGATATATTATATAATATGTAATAATAATACTAATATATATAATATATATATATATATTATATATATATAATATAACTATTTTATAGTGACTTATAGTATATATATAATTATATATAGGTATATATTATATACTGCCCTTAATGTGCGACATCTTCTGAACACTGTAATACTGACACAGACAAAATCAATTGCGACTCCTTTTCTCCTGCTATCTACCGGTGGATGTAAAGTCCTTGTATTTGACTCTGGGAGAGACCGCTTCCAGGGTCTGTTGAAAAAAGTAGAGCCTTAATCGCTTGGAGAGAATGGTAACAGTTGTTCAAATTCTCATTCAATTATATATCATGTTTACTCGTCTGCGAAAATCCAAACTAGAGTGTGTCGAGGATGGCTACATCTCTGGTTATTCACCGCACTTTCATGTTCAGATAGAGACGATGTAGACGATGGTGTAAATACTTCGGCAGTCCTTGGTATAGCCATATCCTTCGCTTTGCATACTACTCGTCTATATTCTACTAACTAATATTACTTTCCCATCAATTGGTATGCAAGAGACACTACTTATGTATCCAACCCGTATCCCGGGAAGATAGGTGGCCTCTTTGATCCTTCACCCCCCCCCCCCCCTAACTATCCGTACCTATAGCTCACACTTGTAATGCGTAAAATCTTTGAAAATCTCCTTAACTCTCATTTTCTGGATCATCTGGAGTCTCACTTCCTTCATTCTGATCATTAGTATGGCTTTCGCCGCTTAAGATCAACTGACAAACTCTCCTTATCTCACTTGACCTATGGTCTTCTGTCTAGGCTTCGATGGGACTTAAAGGGAGCAAGACGAATTGTAGAGGAGTAAGGGTAGCGCTTGACATTGTACAATAAAGTATATGTTCATTATAGGCCTAAGAGTTAATGTTATCGCTTTTTATCTCCTATGATATTATATTATTATATATTATCTATGGTGTATTATTCATTAGGTGCGTATTTAATTGTATTATAATTAAGGAAGTATTTATAATAATGTAATTGAGTGTGAGAATAAATGATTAATATTATAAGTTATCATTTGAGATATATGTATAATTATTGATTATGTGATTATTATTATTATTTTATTATTATGGTATTATTATTATTCTATATTGACTTAAGGAAAGTATAATTATTATTAATTATTATATGAATGATAGAATCGGGATTGTTAGCAAATAAAGGGCTGTTAGTCTCGGACTGTATGGTAATAATGTATATCATCGGGTTTTTAAGATTTATATAACATAAAAATTCTAATAGTGAGAATAAAAATATAGGTCATTTCAGATACTAAATCATGACTTTTTCATGATTGTTTAAAATTTGGAGTACTAACCTATAATGAATTGTAGGGCAGTATATAATCATGTTCTTTAAGGGTCTTTGGATTGAGACCGGGGTAATTCTTCTATTTAAAGAACACTTCAATAGATTAAGATGAACTTTACGATATGTCTGGGATAAGTAATTATATGTGTATATATTAATGTCATTCATTAATGTGAGGAAGATGAAATTGTATAATGCCGAAATTATAATGAGCATTTAGATGCATATTATTGCGGCAAAAAAATTATATCGTTTTTTAAGATGGTAGGCAAAACATAGTTAAGAAATTGTCAAATTGAAAAAAGTAATAGCAGTTCATATTCGAAAATACACTATTTCAATTGTAAAATTTGGACTGTACTTATATGTGTAGATTTTTAGCAGATTAGTGTTTTATTACGATTTATAAATAGATTGATTCTTTCTTATTATGTTATGAAATTTAACATGGAAGCTCTTAGAGATATAATTTTATACTTCTGGGTTCATTTGGTGATTTTATATATTTATTATATTTTAAGGCAAAATCGTTTTTGTCATTGGAGCTTAGGATTTTATACTCGTTTAATTGGTATTAATTATTATTAACAAAGAAAATCTTGAAAAGTTAGTATAAGAAAGAGAGGTTAGCTATATCTCATTAAGCTAAATCCTCTTTTCTATGTTAATAATTATGGATAAAACCACTAACTTATAGTTAATGTTACGGGCACCAAATATGGTGTTTTACAGTTTTGATCTGAAATATCTGTCTTTGGATGAAACGTATATAACCTCTAAATGAAATACCTAAAACATTCTTGGGACATTGTTGAGCAATGGTATCAAATTTCAGAGAATGACGCATTAGTGAAGCCAAATTTCCCAACTTACGGGATAGTTGATGGGCCTGTCAGCTAAGCATTCCGTTTCTTGAATATATAACCAATCAAAGCATAAGTTCGTGAAAAGTATTTATATACACATAATTAGTGTCCCTGCGTTACCCATACCTAAATCACGTCTCTCATTACACATAGCGAAGTAAATAATTATGGTTATACAAAAGGTCCGCCTGTCTCGTAGAGATGATATTGAGCGTAGCGCTTTTCTTTTTTAGGACTTGCTGGTCATTTAATCATTGCACAACTTTGTCTCTCGTACCTAGGACAGAAAACTCTAAAATACTTAATTACATTCGGATTATCTAAGTAATTTTCTGTATTTAAGCAATTAAAGTAGTGATCGATATCCTTACGGGTATATCGATTTTTAAATTTATACCCTAGCAGCTACTATGACTCCATAAAAAATCCACTAATACTTTTGCACTTTTTCACAACAAATATACTAATAAATTCACCTTGGTTAAAGTCTTGCACGACATTTCAATAAAAATTTCCTCAGCAATATAATAAAAGCCAACAAATTTAATCTTGAAGCAATATTTCAAACTTTTTAAAACTACTTATATACCTACGTTCTTCCTCTTCCATTTTCTCCCATAATCATTTGTATCCATAATCATCCAAAATCGAACACCTAAAAATTTCTGTCAGAGATATGTCTTTAATATTAAGAAACTTTTTGAAGAAACTGTTACCTTGATCCTATTTAATAAAAACCCTCAATAAAAACAAGGAATTTGAATGCAGTTATCAGCGGTTAGTAGCAACAACACTTTTATTACAAACATCGGGGGTGTATCGTATACAGTATATCTTTATGTGTCTTTTGAAATTCATGTTACTTCAGTGACACATTTAATTAATTAAACCATTACAAGCTCGCATTGATCAATACAAATCAGACATAAATTGATGCAATACGAGAAATGCTCCATTTTCACACACACACACATATCACACATACACACACACACAACATTATATATAATATATATAAAATTATCATATATTACTATAAATATAGTTAATATAGTGTTATATCGAGTCTCAATTTACTTATTCATTTATATTGTTAATATGAAAATAACTCTGTAATATCATATATATATTTATATATATATCATAAGTAATTTTTCAATAATAATATTTTAAAATACCTTATGTTTTATATACAGGCAAATATAAAGTACTATAAGTCGAGTTACTTAATCTGTATATATCGTTATTTAAGTTAATTTTATAACAAAGGAATCTAAAGTTGAAAAATATATTACATTAGCATATATGTGTTTCCTCTTTTTCATTTGTTAAATAATTTGATTGATTAATATTTCACAAATTTAAGCAACATATTATGATGTTTTGAGTTAACTTCTTAAGGTAAGTAAACTATCTATATATACGTATAACTAATTACTTATACACGGCTAATTATTATATTATATATATTAGCTAAATAAAATATACTAGTAGTATCATATCATTAACAAACACAGAGATAAAAATCCACAAATCCACGACCTTTCAAATTGCAAAATAATCTCTAAAAATTTAAACATCAATCTGTTATTAGAAATCTTTCTTTCTGGAATTCCTCCATTCTTGACTTTTACTATCGCTATGTAATTGTTACCTTTGTACTTTTTCCACCATTTTAAAAAATTTCTCTCCTCATAAACTGAAGCTATATTTGTTTGTAAATTGAGCCATTCATTTGGCAGAAATAGCGCTAATAACGTTCTCTAGATTTAGTCGAATGAGCATATTCTGACGCATGCGTTTCTTCACTCACTCACTCACTATACCTTTCGCCAGATTGACTAAGGAGCGGATACAGTCACCTTTCACGTACTTGCGACGTAGGAAATGTCCAGTGTCTTTTCTTCTGTTTCTATCTAATTTATAAATGTTTTTAGAGTAACTGATCTATATGCCTATTTTTCTTACTATAATTTCTTGCATCGAGGAGGTTTATAGACCTAAGTGATACTTTACAATGTATAGCGCATGTTTGTAGTACTTTGTAGACTGAGTTAATTACTGTCTTTGTATATACATTATAAAACTTCATATATTATTAATCACTTTATACATAATTAGTGTATTTATATAAAATTAACCACATATCCTCTATATATATATATGTATATATATATATGTATATAGCAACTTATAACCAGTATATATATATATATAGTATATATTATGTTCTAGAGTACTTTTAATCATTACTTATTTATTATCAGCTTCGATTTTAGTAGTTAATGTAATATATTTATATATATTATATATATATTAGATGTATATTGTTAGCTAGATAACCTAATAAAGGAAATTTTATATATAAGCTGGTGATAATAAACAGTTATATACTATTGATACTATACTAATATTAGGTGACATTCATATCAAAATCAGCTAGTTTCTTATAGTTAATAAATTCAATAGTATGGTTAATTCATACTTTCTTATGATATAGTAATAGTATTTAAGGGCTATACTACTCCGTATATATATAGTTAAGAGGCGCGACTGCTACACTTCTGGGCGGCTCGGGCTGCTTCCGGGCTTGCTCGGGCCTTTAGCACAGAGTATCATTATAGAAAATTCTATCGCATCTTCATACAAGTTTAATAAAGTTACCGATAAAAGCTTTCATTATTATGTTTTCCATAATGCTGCTGACCCTAATTTGAAAGTCTCTTCAGAAATACATTAAAAGAGTATTTTAAATTATTTATTTAAAAAAAAATACAAGAATATATTTACTATTTTTTCAAATTAATTACTAAAAGCTGACGGCCCGGGGCTTCTTCGATAATAGCGCGCAGTGAAACACAATAACAGTACATAACCATAAGGAATATATACTTTATTTTAAAAGAAAACAGTAATATTACGTGATAACTTTAAAATATATATATATTACCATATATTAACTATTATATACTATTACCTTACCGTATTCACTATATATACTATATTATACTCTCTACTATATTATTATACTATATATATAATACTCTAATATATATACATATTATACATAATTCTATCTATAATATATACAGCGATGATTCTATAAGCGGGTGTATAAAAAATGAAATCTAGTGCGATTGTATGGCAGTATTTTGGAATTACAATCCTTCTTTCTGATGAACATCCTCGACCAATCTGCAACACCTAAATAGTTACAGCCGTTTAAACCTTAATGCAGGAGCCTACACTGCAAATGGTGCAGGTAACAATAAAATCCGATCATCTGACTATGTGGATGCAATGTTATATAAAATGTTTCAACAGAAATCAATAGTAAGTATATAAGATCTCGTATCATAGCACAAACAATTATAATAATTATAATAATAATAATAATAATAATAATAATAATAATAATAATAATAATAATAATAATAATAATAATAATAATAATAATAATAATAATAATAATAATTAATAATCATAAAAATTAATAATAATCATAATAATAATAATAATAATAATAATAATAATAATAATAATAATAATAATAATAGGATGGATACATTAGTAATTAACAATACGCAAAACACACAGCTACCAACCGGAACTTTGCGTTGGAACTCAATTATAACAAATGTTCGAAATATGCACCGTCAACACGAATGCATGCATGACATCTTTTGAGTAGACTGTCGTAAACGTTTCGTAATGTATTCCGGTTCTGCAAAATACGGTGTGCTGCGTGATGTATCCTTTGCTGCAACTGTTCCTGCGTGTGTATTTGTTCACGATAAACTTCCTGTTTTAGGTGTCCCCACACATAGAAATCTAGTGGATTTAGATCAGGGGACCGAGGTGGCCATGGAACTGGACCATGATACCCAATCCACCTTATATCAACCATTATTGTTTGTATCATATGTATTTATTATATTAATTTGTTACTGTTGAACCAATCATACCACACCATAGTCAAGTCGTATTTATTGTTACTGCACATTTGCTGGTGTACTGGCTCCCTGCATAGGGCTTTTAAACGGGCTGTAATACTATATATATATTATATATTTATTATATATATTAAATAAATTTCTAAAAGAGTTGAGGTGGAAAGAGGGATTAATCGTATGCATAAAGAAATAAATGTTTATATAAACTCTCAACTAACTCTTTCGACACTCGGGAACTCAAACTATTCTTATTGAAATAATCATAAAATTTCTTGTTAAGAGATAAAATGGCAAATTTCCTCAAGAAATCTTTAAAAGCAAAAGATAGCGTGCGTTACCCACACTCAACATTATGAAGGAAAGGCCATCAATCAGATTTACGCTTTTTATATTCAAATACACAGAGTAAACGTTCCATATTGTTTTAGGAGCTTAAATTTTTCGTTTGCTCTAAATAGATATACCCATGTGTGCGTAATATAATCTTATCTAAAGTTTTAACAACTTTTTTGTTTTTTTTGTTTTATTACTATAGTATTCTTCGTAGTAGTAGTAGTTTTATTACTGTAGTAGCAGACAATTTGCAATTGAAAGTGCTAAAGAGATTACTTTTGAAATCTCCAGGTATAATTGAAATAACATGAAAGGAAAAAAAAGTGACCACATTGGTTTGTTAGTTCTCTTACACAACAACAGATTTTCTTTAATCACACCATCCTCCTCCCTTACCAGAAACAAAAATTCAGAGTAATTTAAAGTTTAACGTTTCGTAACTGGTGTGGCTATATTTCAACAGGAACTTTCAGGATTAATAGGAAAAAAAAACAAGAAATAATAATAATAATAATAATAATAATAATAATAATAATAATAATAATAATAATAATAATAATAATAATAATAATAATAATAATAATAATAATAATAATAATGATAATAATAATAATAATAATAATAATATTTTGAAGATGTAATTGAACCAAAATCTATCCACAGTCAAACCTTAGTTGCATGCAGTAAATCTGTATACTCATCATTTTCTTTGTACTTACATTTAAATAAAACGTAATGAAATTAAATTACATTAGACGAGCAACTTAAATTTATCACTTAATATTCATAATATTTAAAATAAAATTAATTGAAACAATAAGTAAATTATATAAAAATTATTAATCATAGTTAATAAGTAAAATTAATCCAGAAATATTTTCAAAATTTTTTTAAAAGGATTTGACAAAGAAAATACAAACTGAAAAATCATTAGCAAAATGGTAGGTATTAAAAATGTAGAGACGAGCGTTGGAGCTGAGAAACGTGTATGAAAGAAGCAAATTGCATTACATTACATTACATTACTCCAGTTGGCAGTGTAGGTGTTAAATGATTCAGTCCATAATGAGACCAATATTAGTGAAGATGTTTAACATACATAAAAGGAGGTGAAAGGAGAATGAAAAGAGACACTCTCAGAGTAACATTGTTAATTGAGAGAGAGAGAGAGAGAGAGAGAGAGAGAGAGAGAGAGAGAGAGAGAGAGAGAGAGAGAGAGAGGAGAGAGAGAGAGAGAGAGAGAGAGAGAGAGAGAGAAAATATATCAAATTAAAAAATAAAGATATATATACTACTATATATATATATATATAATATATATAAGTTTATTATATATATATATACTATATTATATATTCTATATATTATATATATATATATATATATATATATATATATATATATATGAATATATATATATATATATTCCAATTTTATCATAACTTTTTATCATAGCATAATGTAAAGAAGAGACGTGGGGATTATATGAAGGGTGTCAACATAGATTTGGACAAAAGGGATAAACGATATCCGCATCTACGCATGTTCGAAAACCGACATCCGGTAATTACAACATTTCATTAAACCTGATAAAGGAAAGAAAACAATAATAAGGTAATTAAGATGTTTTAGTTCAAGAGGAATATGAACAATTGTTATGATATACAATGATTTACTCCTTCTTATAACCTATACATAAGGAACATTAATGTATTCTTCTAGTTTTTGTGTTATAAGACTTATAATTTTTTTTACAGTTCATATATTTATACGAGTATATAGTTCTGGTACTAGTACTAATTTACTAACTAATATGAAACTTATGTTCCCCATAAGTAAAGGATAGACTGGTTTCACCAGGCAACGAGAAGGATTTAACACACACACACAAACACACACATCCGCGTGCTCTCGCGCCCGCACATACACACACATATATATTTATATACTGTATATATATATATATATATATATTATATATAATATATTATTATTATATATATTATATATTATATATATTATATATATATATATATAATATATATATTATTAAAATTTTGTATAATGAAATATTTATATATTTTAATGGTATTGTTACCCAGAGGGTTGTCACCACCCCCGATTTTTATGAAAATCACAGGATATACTCTTAAAAAATTAATAATGAAGAAGTGAAAACGAAAATTGTCGCTCTCTTTAGGAAAAAAAGTTACAGCCTCTCAAAGTTGTAAAAAAACCCATAGGATTTGTTAAAAAAAAAAAATTTTTTTTTTGAAAATCACAGGATATACTCTAAAAAAAAATAATGAAGAATAGTGAATAGCGAAAATGCGGCAGTTCTCTTTTTAGAAAAAATGTTACAGGCCTCTGAAAGTTAAAAATTTTCCCATAGACTTTCTTATAATAAAAATTAGTGGGCCCCGTGCTCGTTTTAGGGCCATTCCTAAGTTCAGGTTATGAATAAGAATTTGTTAATTCTACATAGAGTTTTCTCTGTGTATACCTAACAAAACTTATCATAACCTGACTTAGAGGGCCTGAAATGAGACCTAACCTGGATCGATCAATATTGAAAAGTCTATGGGATTTTTAACAACTTTGAGAGGCTTTGTAACTTTTTTTCGTAAAGAGAGCGACAATTTTCGTTTTCACTATTCTTCATTATTATTTTTTTATGAGTATATCCTGTGATTTTCATAAAAATCGGGGTGAACAACCTCTGGTAACAATTACCGACTATATATATATATATATACATAAAATTATAGAGACATATATATAATATATATATATCAATATTGGGTATTATAAATATATTATATATATATATATATATATATATATATATATTATCGATTATTATAGGTAGGACAGATTACATGTCGATTATCTACTCCAGTTAAGCTCAAGTCAATTTTTTTAAAAAATCTACGTAATCAAATAAAGTGTTGAAAGCTCTCTTGGTGCCACATGAGTGTTATTTTTGTATTTTTTTTCTTTAACATTGCACACCAAAATATATTATAAATATAAAAAATATATTACATTCATATATATACCGTTAAGAAAAGGTTTATATTAGAGTTTGGTTTGTTTCATAGATTTAAACTATATATAAGTTAAGTAAAGGTTAAGGTTATGTTGAGTTAAGTTAGTTTACATAGATTTAGAAACTTCTTTTTTTAATATTTTTAGAGGTGTGAAACTGCTTTAATAATAAAGTTTCAATTTGACTTTAGTAAATGTGCTCGAATCATACATCGATATGTTATGGCGAGGTGGAGGCAGATAATCGACATGATTCGAAAAAGTATATTCTTTTTGTAAATCATATATTATTAGTATATAGATATATATACTATATATATATAGTATATAATATATATATATATATATATTATATTATATTATAATATATATTACTGATGCCATAAAAAGCATCATCTGACAGCTCTCAGTCATCTCTCCTTTCCCAGTCGCGTTTATTCATCTCTTCCTTGCGTTTCTTGTCTTCTTTCCGTAGCGAACTTCCGAGCTTTCTTCGGTCAGACTTCTCTCTTAATAAAGAGATAGGAACAAGAGATAAGAAACTCGTTCCCATGCCGT
>JABUQX010052950.1:0-2500 GCA_015478945.1 Trachelipus rathkii
ATTGATCTAATGATTTAAGTCAAATTTTTACAGATCAAAACACTGATGATTTACGGTTTTTATTACATTACCTAAAAGGTCAGTAAATCAGTAAATCACCATCATCCAACCATAACCTTCCTGTCCAATTCATGAAATCATTGATCTATTGATCCTCAAACTTGATCTATTTTGGATCCACTAATTTGATTTAAGTCAAAATTTTTTAAACTAAAATTGTAACCGTTTTATATACCCTATAATCAGAGTAATCAGTAAAAATCATAACTACCGGAGCCTAACCGCACTTCGTGGTTCATTAAACCTTGACTATTGATCTATTGATATCAAGTCACAAGTATTTCGAGTTATCATTTTGTATAAACTAACATAGTAAAAAACAAATTTCTTTTATACACTGATCAGCGAATTATATGCTAACGTAACAAAGGTTAATAAAGATTACTTAGCATCAGAGAGCGTAAGAGGAAGAAATGTACAGCGGACAGAACCTGACACACAACCTTAAAAAAGATATAAGCCGTCAACATTAGCAAAGTTCCTCATCTTAAACAACAGTCAAAGTAAGCTAACGATTACATCCAAAACGTACCTAGTCACACTTTTTTTTTTTTTCTAATTTGTGTTAAACTTATCAATGCTGCCTTTATATTAACCCAGTAATAAAAAGCAATTTTTTAACGTATCCTGACCTAACTTGTGTAATGAACTAAGAATATACACACACACACACACCAGCACACACACACACATCACACACAACACACACACACAACAACACATTATGCATAGTAACACCTGAAAATATTTTAGGCCTCCGTCCCTTTCCAGAAAGTTTTTAGCGCGATATGAACAAATGTAAAAAGTTTGATTCAGTTAAGTACACAATAACTTTTTATCCTTTTATATTTTCTGTATACTTTATACATTACAGAGAAATGGAAAAAATATTAAACATTATAACATTAGACAAAGATAAATATTTATAATAATAAAATGTAAATAATAAAGTTATTTTTATTAACCCTTGCATAAAATCATTTTCATGATTCGCGTAGAAAATTTTCTGCCCTTTTGAAAAGCTTGCCGAGATTAGGGTTATACTATTTTCAGGTGTTACTATTGCAATAGATGTTGTGTGTGTGTGTGTGTGTGTGTTGGTGTGTCTCTGTGTGTCAATTTATTATCTATTAACACAAGTAGGTCAAGGTATACGTTAATCCTTTTGCTTAATTTACTGGTGTTAATGTATCAGCAATTGATATGTTAGAGACATGCCTTGAAAAAAAAAAAGTGGTGACTAGGTTACGTTTTTGGATGGTAATGTGTAGTTACTTACTGTTGTTAAGTGAGTGAGACTTTGCCTAATGTTGACGGCTTATTCATTTTTAAGGTGTATCAGGTTTGTCGCTGTAACATTATTTTCTTAGTTCAGATGATGCTAAGTAATTTTTATTAATGTGAAACTTTGTTACGTTAGCATATATCGCTGATCAGCGTATAAAGAATTTGTTTTTATGTTAGTTTTTAATACAAAAAATGATACGCGAAATGTGACTTGAATCAATCGATCAATAGATCAATAGGAGGGTGGCGGGATGGTAGTATGATTTACTGATTTACTGATTTAGGTATTATAAAACGTTACAATTTTAGTAAAAAATTGACCTTAAACAATAGATCAATAGATTCAAGTAGATCAAATAGATCAATAGATCATGATTGGACAGGAAGGTAGGTTGGATGGCTTGATTTACTGATTTACTGATTTAGGGTATGTAAAACGTTACAATTTTAGTAAAAATTTGACTTAAATCAATAGATCAATAGATCAATAGATCACAAAATGAGATCGCAATAGATAATAGATCATGAATTGGACCAGGAGGGGTAGTTGGAAAATGGCCTTGAATTTACTGGATTTACCCGCACTCCTTAAGGGTAAATTGTAAAAAGCCTGAAAATTTAGTAAAAAATTTGACCTAATCAAAATAGATCAATAGAATCAAATAGATCATAAGATCCAATAGATGAATAGGATCAATAGATCATGATTGGACAGGAGGTAGGTTGGATGGTGGTTTGATTTACTGATTTACTGATTTAGGGTATGTAAAACATGACAATTTTAGTAAAAAATTTGACCTTAATCAATAGATCAATAGATCAATAGATCAATAGATCAATAGATCAATAGATCACAACTGGTCAGGAGGGAGGTTGGATAGTGGTTTGATTTAGTGATTTACTGCTTTAGGGTATGTAAAAACGTAAATTTGTAAGTTATAAACATAAAAAAAGTGTAAGAAATTTTATTTATTTATTTATTTTTTATTTTTATTTATTTCTTGATGGTTCTGAAACCATTATTTTCGAAATCTACAGACTCGATAACCTATATAAGACACCAACATTGTTGTTATACGAATGTTTATTAACTCGGCACCGCACCGGCTCCAGCACCGGTGCCACTATCAACTCTGAATCCTTCCTCAGACTC
>JABUQX010052950.1:15000-17503 GCA_015478945.1 Trachelipus rathkii
ATTGGTTATATTTACTTTATTATTATTATTATTATTATATTATTCATTATTATTATTATATTATATTTATTATTATTTTATTATTTTATATTATTTTATTATTATTATTATTATTATTATTATTATATTATTAAATATATTAATTATATATTATTAATTATTATTATTGTTAAATATGTTTATGTTTTACCTCATATGGTATGCTGATATTTAAACTAATAGTAATAGTGCTGTATTATTATTATCATTATTATTATTATTTTTTGTTATTAAATTATTATTTATTATTATTACTTATTAATTTATTATTATTATTATTATTTATCATTATTATTTATTATTATTAGCATTATTATTTATTTATTATTGATTATATCTTTACTGCATTCATATCAATTATTATTATTATATTATAATATATTATTATAATTAATTAATTATATTAATTATTATTATTCATTATTATTATTATTAATATTATTATTATATATTATATATTATTATTATTATATATTATCCTAATTATTATTATTATTATTATTATGATTATTATTATTATTATTATTATTATTATTATTATTATTATTATTATTATTATTATTATTATTATTATTATTATTATTATTATTATTATTATATTATTATTATTTATTATTATAAGAAACTTAAAAAAGGCAAAAATAATGAAGCCATCAAACATAATAAGCTATATAAAGCATGCCATAATTTCTTCTTGTTTTGGTGCTCGCGATATACCATCTGCTAGTGAATGTACCAAAGTTGTGCAATGAAAGTGGATGTAAAGCCATTTTTACATTGATTATACGACGAACACATTTCGACAGCGTATGTTGCAGCACAGGTACATCCCAAGTAAGTACAACATATGCAGGTAAAACTTGCAAACTCACACAACGACGATATAGTGAATTACTTTAGGATTTTGAATATAAAGAATGAATTTTATGAACTTAGACTAGCGGAGGCCCTTCCTATACGAAAACACAGATAGGATATCAGCATCAAATAAAACGAAATGTACGATTACCTTAATATTTTTACTTGAGAAAAAAGAAAAAAAAACATGTCCTAAATTATGAAACTTACATTTCTAATTTTCTTATATTTTATGCATGGTAGTTTTAATTCTATTTATTACATTTGTAATATTTGTATTATTTTAATTTTAATTTTGGCTACATTGTTAAAATAAAGTCATAAATGTATTTGAAAATGTTCAGCGTTAGTGACAAAAGCTTTGATTATTATAATATGCGACAAAATTTGTTTTACTCAAGAATTGTCCTGAAAAAAGTTAATGAAAATATTCGCAAGGCTTTTAGGAGCTTATAAGTATCATGCAAAATTTATATTATTATTATTATTATTATTATTATTATTATTATTATTATTATTATTATTATTATTATTATTATTATTATTATTATTATTATTATTATTATTATTATTATTATTATTATTATTATTATTATTATTAATTATTATTATTATTATTATTATTATTGTTATTATTATCATTATTATTTATTAATTTTTATTATTTTATCATATTTTATTTTATCTAATTATAATTATTATTAAATCTAAATATTATTATTATTATTATTTATTATTTTGTTGTTTTTTATTATTTTTTATATATTTTTTATTACTAAAAAAATTCATATATCAATTAATATTATTATCTATTATTATTATTATTATTATTATTATTATTATTAATATTATTATTATTAAATAAATCAAAAAAATTTACTTAATTAACTCTCTCATTCTGTATGACTAAAAAAAGCCACACAATGCGTCAGCTACAAAGCAGCTAAACTTTACAACTCAATGCCACAAGACATTAAAACCGAAAACTCTATTAAGTCTTTTGCTAAAAAAATAAAAAACTATCTAAATCAATATTAATAAGTAACTAATCAAGCGATTTTACTTTGAAGTATCTGCCCATTTATTAACATCAAACTGGAAAATATCATAGTACCCGTTATTATAAGAGTCATGATTATGGTAATTGAAATTATTATTATTATTATTATTATTATTATTATTATTATTATTATTATTATTATTATTATTATTATTATTATTATTATTATATTATTATTATTATTATTATTATTATTATTATTATTATTATTATTATTATTATTAATTCTATGAATATTATTAATATCTATATCTTTTATTATTATTTTATTATTATTATTATTATTATTATTATTATTATTATTATTATTATTATTATTATTATTATTATTAATTATTATTATTATTATTCTTAAACGATATCTGCAATTAAGGTTAAAGCGTAAATGGTGGTCATGATTATTATTATTATTATTATTATTATTATTATTATTATTATTATTATTATTATTATTATTATTATTATTATTATTTTTTATTATTATTATTATTATTATTATTATTATTATTATTATTATTATTATTATTATTATTATTATTATTATTA
>JABUQX010052951.1:0-14744 GCA_015478945.1 Trachelipus rathkii
CCAAAATATGAATTCCAAAAAGGGTCCCTATTCATATCTGAATGGGGTGAATAGGGACACCATATTTTAATTCTTATTTTATGTATCATTATTGACATTTTTAATATTTATGGCTAATTTTAATATAATAAGCAATTACCTATAAGTAAAAATTCAAATAAATTAAATTTATACACAAATATGAATTCCAAGAGATGTCCCTATACACCCCATCATGGAAAGTTTGAATGAACTTCATTTAAACTTTAAAACTTTAATTTAACTATTATTATTATTAGAATTACATTATTTATTTTATTTGTGTGCTTATGACCTACTATGGGCCCATGATTTTCAGAAAAAAAAAAATTCCAAAGTGTTTTAGGGAAAAAGGAGAGAGACAAGTTTTACTTAGAGTATCCCAATTCACCCTCGCGACGCTATATTAAAAGTAAAAGTGGGGCTTTTTAAGGACAAATGATTTTTTGGGGTGTTCAAAAAGTTTTTGGGGGTTTCTGACCCCCAAAGTGGTAGAACTTCAAAAAAAAAAAATACCTGTAACATGATGCCTAGTATTAGGAAGCATATCGCTACTGGTTTTTTATAAAGATTGGAATGTTTTTTTTTTATAAGGTCCTGTTTGAGGGTGTCCCGGGACATTAACAGTTCATAAAAGTTTATGAAATTTGTTATGGAATGAGACAAAGGATAGGACTAACATAATTAATAACAAAAATTATATTATATTTACAATTGGCATTAAGGTTGAAGGATGAAAATTGCTAAAACTCCTAAAAATCTGCAAAAACTTTTGTCATTTTTTAAAAATTAAAAAAAAAAATTTGGAATGATAAATCAACCCAGAATTATGATAATTTTTTTCCGTCACATTTTCATGCATTCAACCAAATTCTGACAATATGTTAGCTATGCTTTTAGAAGACCTAATGGCCAAATCAGTAAAACTGAGCTGACTGTTAAAAGGTTCAAACAAGTGGTAGGAGGTAAAATTTAAATTTATAACAGTTAGAATGAACTAAATTTCGGTGAGATCTCCATACATAGTATTAAAAACTAATAGTTGTATATATTATATATATATATATATATATAAATATATATATTTAATATTTATCAAGATATTATATATATATATATATACTATATATATATATATATATATATATATATATATATAATATACTATCATAATAAATATATAGTGCTGTGACCTAAAAAAGGGCCCACCCATTTTGCTATGGTAAAAAAGGCCCACCCCTGTATCTCCGTATATATAATGATGTGTAGAGCGAAAAAATTGGTGGACCTATTAACCCCCATTGAGTATGCATGTTTTAAGGTGTTATAATGGTTCAAATTCGATTTTTTGATTTTAGGAATTTTTTTAAACTTTCAAAAATGTTGCCTTATTTTTTTGACGATCGTGAAAAAAACATTTATAGGTACTTTCTCCATACAATAACTGCATTAAAAGAGGCTATGTCAATATTATATAATATCGTATTAATAACTGTGTTGAAATTCGTACAAACACCAAAGTTCAAGAAATTAATTCTGAGAATAGTAAAGTTATAATAAAAACGAAGATAATGACTATTTAAAGGGCCCATTTGTATAACAAAAAAGGCCCACTTTTTTTTTGGAATGAAAATTGACCTGTATATGTGTTATAATAAATAACACATGGTATATGGGTGGTTATTGGTTTACTTATAGTTTTTGAGATTAAAATAGTTTTTAATGTAAATATTACTTTATTCATAAAATGTTATGTAAAAAGAGCCAATCTTTATTAACTGCGTGCTATATATACGGTATATATATATTATAGGAGTAATATATGATTCTTGTATCCAAGACATTGTTTTGTTTAATTTAAGGCCACTTTACCTTTTTTTATTTATTATTTTTTTTTATTTAAAAAAATAAAAAAAGAATAAAAAAAATAAAAAATAAAATAAAAAAATTTCTTCATATTAGTCACAAAAAACCTTTAAATAACAAAATAATAATTAAAAACACTAAAAAAAATTAACTCAACGAGGGTTATGAGGGTTGACCCAAATGGGGATGATTTTTGAAAAAAATGAGGAAATTTACCTTTTTTTATTTTAATTATTTTTTTTATTTAATTTCAAAAAAAAAAAAAAATTCTGCCTATTTATTCAACAAAAACCTTAAATAACAAGATAATAACTAAAAGAATACCAAAAAATTACACTCTAGCAGAGTTAAACATGGGGGGCCTTTTGTCAATACACCATGGCCCTTTTTGAAAAGTTGGCTTTTTTTTTTTCACTTCACTGCGTCTAAATAATTTTACATTTAAGCAAACCAAAAAATTTTTATGTGGTAACATACATAGGACATGCAATCTAAGAACTTATTTTTATGAAACTCAATATATGTTAAACTACGTTTTTTAGTAGTTATCGCCAAACTTCAAAAAGTGGCGCTTTTTTAAGGTACCAGCACTATATATATATTATATAGCTTATATATATAATATATATTATTATATTATATACGAACTATTAAAATAACATATATATATAATAATACTATATATAATACTATATATTAACTAATACTATATATATATAATATATATATAATATATATAGTATATACTATATTATTAATATATATTATATATTATAAATATATAGTATATATAATATATAATATATAGAGTATGTTTGATGTGTAGGTGTGTAGCAGGTGTGTAAGAAATAAGGCTTACATCATTTGAATTGAATAAAAGAAATTAAATCTTAACTGGACCATATTGACCAAAGTAAAACTGCAGGACCTGATGGTATATATGGTTGAATTCTAAAGGAGGGTAGTAGCAGTATTGCAAAGGCACTGTACTTAATTTTTAAGATAAATTTGGCAAGGTACCAGAAAGCAGGAAAACTGCATATGTTATGCCTATTTATAAGAAAGGTAACATAGAAGATCTGGGAAAATTACAGACATGCTAGCTTTAACATCTCTGGTTGTAAGGTTCTGGAAAAGTTACTGGGAATCATTTTGTTAGGAAAGATGCTGAATGACTCTCACCATTGTTTTAGAAAGGGAGAATTGTGTCAGAAAAACCTATTAAAATTTATGGAATACATTACTAATCCAGTTGCTGCATATTGGATTTCAGCAAAGCCTTTGATAAGGTACCCATATTAGACTGATGAAAAACTTATCACAATGTGGTATCAGTGGAGTGGTGGATGGTTAGATTAAATAGTAGTTGAATAAAAAAGACTGTACTGCTGAATGGCAAAAAGGAATCATGGGAAATCATGAGTGATGTCCCACAGGTCTCAGTGCTGGGACTTAAATGTGAGGTTTCTAAGTTTGCAGCTGATACTAAAGTGGTTACCCACTATATGGAATAATGATGGATGCATAAAGATTCAAAATATAAAGATTCAAAATAATCTTGATAAACTTCATAGGTGAGGAGATAAGTGGCAAATGAATTTTACTAGTAAAAAGTGTAAGCTCTTCATGTAGGTTACTTGAATGAAAGATTTAACTTTGATATAAATGGGGATGGAGTCTGTGGACCAAGAAAAATATTTAGGTGTGATTATAAGCAGTAACGTAAAGTGGTTAGTCAGTGCTTGGGAGTAAGGAATAGAACTAATAAGGTGGTAGATATAGTAAATCGCAATGTTGTTTACAAGAGCAAGGGGTTATAAGCTGTATAAGTTCTATGTTTGAACAGTATTAGAGTCTGCACACAAGTATGGATCCCTTATTTTAGAAAAGACACATATGGTGGAGTGAATGCAACATAGAGCAACAAGGGTCATGTCAGGCTTTGAGGGTAAGAGCTATGAGGAAAAGCAGAGGGAGTTACGAATGTTTTCTGTAAAAAGGCAGTTTCTTAGGAGATATGATACAAGTCTACAAAATATTTACTCTTGATAATACTGAGACCAATAAACGCTTTATAGTAGACCATGGAAGAGATAAGAAAATACTCAATCAGCAACGAGGTTAGTTTTTTTTTAAATGGTTTGCCACAGGAAGTTATTGATTGTACCTCACTTGGAGCATTTGGATAATATGAGCATAATTTAGGGTATCATGACTAAGACAATTTGGCAAGTTTTTATTTAGTTATAAAACTTAAGCTGCATGCTATGATGACAATGGCCTTGTAGTGTATAATTAGTGGTGGTAGTTTGTGTATATTTGCTTTTACCTTATGCAAGATATTGACAGACCATAGGGTTCCATGTGACTGCTTTGCATGTTGGATCATAGTTTCTGTATAGCCTATATAGTTTTGCATGTCATCTATTTTAATTTGACTATGACAGTCTTGGTAGGTCCATGTGGCTTTTTACTGTCTCTATTTTTCGAATGTTCATATGTAAATAAGATATTACAAAAATATAACAAAATACTTTTTAACTCTCATCCTTACCTGATGACCCAAAAATATTCTAAAACGTTTGCCATTTTTCATATCTTCCTCCATAATATCCAAGGCTCATCTTTTAAAAAAATGAAAGATGAGCCTTTGGATATTAAAAAGAAAGATATGTGAATAATCCTTCCTCTCCTGTTGAAAAGGCTTTGTAAATACTGACTTATTTTTTTTTTTTTTTAATTCATAAACAACTAATAAAGTTATACCTTGCAGATTCAAAATCCTTGCAAAAAGAGCTGGAGAACCCTTCTAATTAAAAAAGAAAAAAAATCATCCTTTTAGTATGTCAACATACTCCAATGTAAGGAATTGCATTGCCTTACTGAAGAGCAGGTTTCTAGTCCAGTATTATTTATTTTACCGTAATGGGACAATGAGCAAAATAATTTTGAATTCCAATCCAAAATTTCCAATGAAATAAAAAAAAAATTGTAGTTTTCCAACTTTAAAATATTCCTATTCATCAAACAATGCCAAAACAATTACCATTATCATTCCACCAAAAAAATTCCCTTTTGCTGATTCTGATGAACAATTTCAAAAAATTTACCAATTCTTTCATGATTCTCAATGACTGCATCTCCCAATGTTATACCTCCTGAACTAATTATTAAGTTTTAAAATACACTAACGAAACCTATTTTATGCCGATGTCATCTCATCCGCCTGTTTTTGCCCAGGGGTTTCAGAGTTGAATCGGGTAGAAATTAGTTGGTAAAATCAACATGTAAATTTACTGAATTGTTTAATATAACCATAGAAGATACTATAGTATATAGTAAAAGGGCAAAAACATCAAGGTGCCATCTCTTGAGGTAAGAGACGGGAGAATTTAAAATTGTTGATTGAGTAGGGGGAATGAGCAGGGTTAATATGAATGTGTCTAGTTAAGATTGTTTTAAAGTTCTTTGCAGGTGGTTTCATGTGTTTGTAGTGGATTTTTCATCCACATTTGGCTCTCCTTTAATGCTTATTTCCATGCACATTGCATTGCACCCTTTCATGTGTGTGCTTATTTCTGCATTTACTTCTGCTTGTTTTTCTACAGCAACATTCCAAGATTGTATGTGGCTGTTCCATTAATATTAGTAAGTCATAATAAGCTTAGAAAGAACTGAGCTTCATTGAACTGGTGTAAGCGCATCTCAAGATGACTATAGGCATCTATTACTTAGGGAGGGCATTTCACATTTAGAGTTGTTACTTTCTACTATTCTTTTTTTTAAAAGCACAGTATTATCAAGCTACTTTAGTATTTATTTCTCATGCCATTTGAGGTTTATTTCATTTACGAATTAAAATATATTATAGAGATTTATAATAGACACGACTGAAATTGCTTTAAAGTGATCGAGAACGAATCTCAGGTACCATACAATCGCAATCTCTCAGGAATTATTGATAAAACCATCACTCGTCATTTAATCGACTCCTCCCATGAGAACAATAATTAATCTCTCCCTTTTACAATATCTTAAGAACTTTATGATTCCATCCATCGACAGTATTTAGTGGAAAGCATATAACACAATTTTTATTTAAAGAGTTAATTTAGTATATAACAGGCTGCTTTGTTCTCCGTAATGAGTGGTGTTAGATAATATATTCTCTCGCTTCATTTATCGAGAAGACCGAAATTATCCACCTCGCGTTATTCTGACCCAATATGCTCTACTATTAGAGAATAGAGGGGCTGGTCCACGAAATTGTGTTCATTTTTGCGCGAAATTCAGGATAAATAAATAAACTAACTAAATAAACCTAACCTAACCTTATAATATAATACCTAAATCTATATACTATTATCATATATATAATATATATATTATAAATATTATATATATATATATATACGGATATAGTATATTATTATATATATATATATATATACTATATTATATCTATATATAAATATATTATATATATACTTCTTAATTTATATATATATGTCATCTATATATTATATCGTATATATTATATATAGAGTTTCTATATATTATCTAATCTATATATCATTCTATATATTCATTATATGAATAGAATTTGATGTTATAGAGAAGAATCACTAAGGAAAAAGAAAAAGCGAAAATGATGATGAATTTCTTCTCCCAGAATTTGAACTTAGAGAAAATACTCAGAATTGATTTAAATATAATAATTTCTAAAGCAATACAGCTGACAGGTTATTCGTGTAAGCTACAGGGCAACTGCTGGAATTGTGAATGCAGCATTAAAAAATATGGGGATATTGAATAAAAGTAAGTAATATGTTGGATAGCAAAAAGGTTCAAAGGAAGAGAAAACCTGTTGGTAACAAATGTCATCAGAATGCAATTAGAAAACTCTAACATTGAATGCATTGTATTCACGGCAGAAAAGATCATACTAAATAAAAGATGGAACTGAATATGAGGAACACTGTGCTATTGTATCAGAGAACCACGAATGATATAACCATGACTTATGTTACACTAGATACTGGCAACGCCAAATATATTATGAAATAAATAATACTGATGAAATAATACTTTCATAATTAATTCTAATAGGAAAAACTCTCCTTTAACAATTCTTGCAAATGGGACTCCCCAACTAACACAACCGGAAGAGTTGGTGGAGTTTTGAGAATGATTTAATCATGGAAAGATCGCGTACAGGTTGGTTAATTGTATTTTAAATGCAAATGAACTTCCATTCAGATACGTATTCCATTAGGCTCAGAAACATTTAAGGTTATGATTGGGAAAAATATTGATAAATGAGTAGTGTAGTGTCTGTCTAGTAGTGTTAATCCTTAAAGAGATCCGCCGAAGATATTCGTTAAACTCAGCACGAATAAAATATTTGTAATGAAATGTGTATTAATAAAACGTCAGGGAATATTTCGCATTCATTACCAAGAAATCTCCAGGCATTCTTCATCAATGCCGATGGCGGAACAAAAGCAAACAGGAAATCTTATGGTTTACTTTCACCAACTTTTAGTAAAACTCTTCAAAATCTAGTAAATATAATAATGAATAATTTAAGCACAGGGTGGTGTTTGGCTAAAGTCCTATCCAAAGGAAACTTTGGAGCGAGAAATTTTTGGATCTGATTGTGCCTGGCTTAAAAACACGTTGACAAAATTAATGCAGTGATTATGGACGTTCACTTAAAAACAACATGTACTTTGCTCATCTGAGAATATAGTACTTGCTATGCTCGTAGACACTAGAAAAGAGATAAGATATATAAGGAACAATACGCTAGTCCCACTGAAAGGTGTGAAATCTTTGCCAGAGATTGTAATATTCAAGAACTAGCACTGAAAACTATAAGTCAAAAGGAAATATATGCTGGTCCTCACTGCCAGGTCGAAGGAGCTTCTTGGAAGTGGATTAAGATGAGTTGAGGAATTAGAAGAAATAAATGCCAGCACTCAAGCATTGGTCTATTCAAGAAGATTTAAGAAGTGGCGAAATGCATGATCGTGTGTGTGTGTGTGTCTTTGTAGGTGTGTGTGTGTTTGTTTGTAGGTGTGTGTAGGTGTGTGTGTGTATGTGTGTGTGGGTATGGAAGGTGCAATGTGAGTGCATTTGGTTCATCACAAGGTCTTCCAAGTATCTATATTAACAGAATTTAATTGCTTGGCCTTGACATGTTGCCTTTATTAGAACCAAAATTCCTTCAGGAGCTCTTAAAAGGATATATTTATAAGTGTCCTTAATGAGGAGTTCATTGATTGATAAAAAAAATTCATTAGTGTTTTTTTTTCTTTTTTAATTCTTTTTTTAATCTGTCTGTATGTAGTAGAAAGATTTTTGTTTTTTATTTAATTGTTTTATATAGAAAAGTATTTGGTGTTTTATTTATTTATTTTATTAATTTTATTTATTTCTTTTTTTACTTATTAATTTGTCTATTTATTTATATGATTAAAAACATTTTTAATTTAATTAGTAACTTTAATTGTCATTTTATTTTTAAAAAATATTTATATCTTGTAGTCTTTAAATCTTAGAATTTTATTTTATTTTTAATTTTTTATTTAATAATATAATAAAAAATATTTAAAATTCAATTACATTTATTTTAATCTCTTTTTTTTATTTTTAAAAACTTCTCTTAGGTATGTCCAACACACTCTGCTTTCAAATGCAAATTAGGAAATGCGATCTTATGTTTATTTTCTTCCTTTGTGAACTAAAATCAGGGACAAAAGTTACTTTTTCCATTATAACTTTTTATTTATTTATTATTATTATTATTATTATTATTATTATTATTATTATTATTATTATTATTATTATTATTATTATTATTATTATTATTATTATTATTATTATTATTATTATTATTATTATTATTATTATTATCATTATTATTATTATTATTATTATTATTATTATTTTATTAATATAATTATGATTATAATTATTATTATTATTATTGTGTGTGTGTGTGTGTGTGTGTGTGATTATTATTATTTTTAATAAATGAAGTTTTTTTTCTAATTTATTTTATTTTTATTCATCGTTTATTTAATTATTAATATAATTTTTAGGAATATTTTTATTTTTAAAAAATTCCAACCCGGACCCTCGAGGAAGCGAGAGTTGCATCCTGCGAAGCAGGAAAAGGGGGGATGATATAGAGGGGGGTGCCGAAGGCCCAACCCCGGATCAAAAAATAAAATGTATATTAAAATATCAAATATCAATTATTATATATATATATATATATATATATATATATATATATATATATATATATATATTATATACTTTTTACTTTTTTTTTATATATTTATAATATATATATATATATATATATATATATATATATATATATATATATATATATATATATATATATATATATATATAAAGAACACGTTATAACATTTTTTAAAGCTTCTTAATTTTTACATTTATATTTTCGTTCGAATAGTTTAATTCATTATAAGCATTCCTAAAATACTAAAAAACGTTTATTATTTTGTAGTTTTTAAACCTTGGTATATTATTTATTTATTTATTTATATATTTGTTTATCTATTTATTAAAATAATAAAAAATATTTAAAATGTAATTACCATTGTTTGAAATGTTCTTTTCATATTTTTTTAAATATTTATTAATTTATTGTTCTTGAACATTTTTTGTTCGATAGTTTCTATAATTTTTTATAACTCTCAAGTGCATTTTAGGCTAGTACGAATAACCCTTGTTTACAAACATGAATATTGACTCGGAGAATGCTTTAGTAACATAAAAATTGTGATTGACAACGCACTTAAAATTATGACTTCAACTATAACACAATGACAAATTATTAATCCATAATTTCCATAAGTGCACAGGTACGCGACTTGTTGATTGCAGTGAGAATGTAAATGTGGGGTGAATGCGAGCATAGAGGTGAGTGTGTGTGTGAGTGTGAGTGTGAGTGCGAGTGCGAGTGCGAGTGCGAGTGCGAGTGCAGTGCAGTGCGAGTGCGGTGCAGTGCAGTGCGATGCAGTGCAGTGCAGTGTGGGTGTGAGTGTGAGTGTGAGTGCGAGTGCGAGTGTGAGTGTGAGTGTGAGGGTGAGCGTAGCGTGCCTGTGAGTGTGAGTTTGTGAATATGAGTGAATAAACCAGTTATATTTCAGTTTAATTTGTTTTCAACATTTCTCCGTAACATTTTTTACATAACATTCATTAATTCGTTACACTAAATTTTATTACAGCATTTAACATGACAGTGTAATAGTATATTCAACATTCAAACTTTAAATAATGTAGGAAGGAATAATGCAGCATCAATTAAATGGTATTACGAATGAAATTTTGTACATCTTTCGCAATGGCCCAAGAAGCTCCAAATAGCTTTGGAAATCTTATCACAGTGCCATTCTGTCAAAGTTGTTGAATTTTCCGATTCTGAAATTGACACATTCGACCTGTCCTCCGAATTTGGGTTGCCCTTTTTAAATAATAAAAATGACAAACTTTCGGTTGTATTTTTTAAAAAAAATAAAAAATAAATTTTCAGGTGTCCCTTTTTAGAATGAAGGAAAAAAGAACAAAATTTCGGCAAGTCCTTTCTTGAGACAAATCGAAATTCTTGACTTGACATTTTCAATCTTGGGCTTCCTCCCGAAGGCGCTTCAAGAGTTTGATTTCCTTGGAGAAAAAGTCTTGAAAAGCTAACATTAAATTGTCAATAATGTTCCATTTTTTCTTTTCAGTCCTATTTTGTAATAATAATAATAATAATAATAATAATAATAATAATAATAATAATAATAATAATAATAATAATAATAATAATAATAATAATAATAATAATAATAATGAATATATAATGGTACTAATAAAAACAATACTATTGCTATTGCTATAAAATATAATAATAATAATAATAATAATAATAATAAAAATAATAATAATAATAATAATAATAATAATAATAATAATAATAATAATAATAATAATAATAATAATAATAATAATAATAATAATTTTTATTAATAATAATATTAATTATTAATATTAAAATATAAAAAAAAATATATATATATATATATATATATATATATATATATATATATATATATATATATATATATATATATATATATATTTATATATAATAAGAATAACATAACCTTAATAATATATGTATATCGCCTTAGCAATATATATATATATATATAAAGATAAATATAACTATTTATATATATATATATATATAAAGAAGTAGCGAAGCGGTTGTTCAATTAATTAAATTGGTGAACATGTTAATTTGTACTCCGTCCTACTCTCTCTGATAGCACAAAAACTTTTTCAAAGTTTGCAAACAATTCCTAAAAAATATTTGTTAGCCAAGTGGAACAATGAAATGAGTTGAGGAGCCAGATGGAAATTGGGGTTAAGGGGGTATGGTGAAAGAGGGGGTTCTAAGAAGGGGTCGTTAATGTGTGAGGGATGTGCTTGGGGTTGGGTGAGGGTCGGGATTAAGTTGAAGATTTGTTTTAAGGATTTATTTTGTGATTAGTATTTGTAAATTGTTGAAGAATTATCTGTTGTAGGAAAGTAATTTATATGGAAATGAATGTTATTTATTTTAATTAAACTCTCTCTCTCTCTCTCTCTCTCTCTCTCTCTCTCTCTCTCTCTCTCTCTCTCTCTCTCTTCCTCTTCCTCTTCCTCTTCCTCTTCCTCTTCCTATCTATCTATCTATCTATCTATCTATCTATCTATCTATCTATCTATCTATCTATCTATCTATCTATCTATCTATCTATCTATCTATCTATCTATCTATCTATCTATCTATCTATCTATCTATCTATCTATCTATCTATCTATCTATCTATCTATCTATCTATCTATCTATCTATCTATCTATCTATCTATCTATCTGTTGCGTTTCTAATTCTGAAATGAAAAATTGCGTCTCTTGTTTATTTATGCATTTTAAGGAACTACAATTTAGGTCTGTGACAGAATAAAATGGTTGTCATATATTGCTTGTTTACTTCCTTTACACACACACACACCTATACACCTATACACCTATACACCCACCTATACACACACACACACACACATATATATATATATATATATATATATATATATATATATATATATATATATATATATATATATATATATATATATGCTCTCTATATCTACTATATATACTATATAGTTTTATATATATATATATATGCTTTTATATGCTAAATATTATAGGAAAAAAACTAATAATAATAATAATAATAATAATAATATGTTTGTAATAATAATAATAATAATAATAATAATATATAATAATAATAATAATAATAATAAAAACAAAAATTGTAAAAAAAATATATATAGCCTATAAAAACAAAACCAGTAATAATCTTGTAGTATCAACTATTTCCAACAATAATATAACAACTGCTGTAACTCTTTCTGCTCATCAACTCAACCAGTAACTTGTTGTAGCCCAGCCCTAGCCAGCTTGTATGTATGGCAACCAGCCAGCCAGCGCTAGCGCATAGTAACCAGCGCCATACTATATATATATACTGCTGCCAACAACCGTAACAGCCAGCCAGCCAGCTAGCCAGCCAGCAGCATATGATTATATAATAATATAATAATATTTTATAATAATAATATGTAACCAATAATAGCCAGCAATAATATCAGCTAATAGTATGCTTATAATAATAATAATAACTATATAATATCCTTACCACTGAAGAAGCTTAGAGAATAACAATAATATGGCAGCATGTAATATATATGGATAATATATATATATATGATGTGATCTTTGTCAGTGTATTTGATATAATCGTTTTATTGTTGTCTTATTTGCAGTTTTTAATGGGATCGATGTTATGTCAAATTTGGAGTAGTATCAGGAAGCTGTACAGTATTTCAACTTTTAGTTCATTTATTGATGAACTTTCAGTATTCATTCACCACACCCTATTATATATGTGTATGTATATCTATATATATATATATTCTTTATTTATTGAAATTTATTACTATTTATTTATTATTACAGACTTTGTTATTCTCTTGAAATTGGAAGACCATTAATACTAGACATTTATTCCAGCTTTTCTTTACAAAGATACAAAACTGGAGGACTATTTCATATTATTTGTTTTCAAATCAACATTCTTTCAGATTTTGATTATAACAGTTCTCCACTTTCTTTATTTCTTCACATTATTAACAAGCATTAACTACAACTCCACTGGACTTAGACATAATGATACTTGATTTAATCTTAGTTAATCTGATCTGAGTAAATCTTGAACTCCATAGAATTTTATTAGATATATGAATAGTCAAGTTTATATATTTATATTATATATATATATATATATATATACCATGTAATATATATATATATTAATAATATATGGGCTATATGTATGTGACGTAATATATATAGCCAATAACATATGTAATAATAATAATATAATAACCAATAACCAACTAATATAGTAATAACTCATAACTAACTATTAACATATATAATATATGTATATATATATGTAATATATATATGATATATATATATATATAATATAATATATATATCTATATAATTTAATAACATGTATATATATATATATATATTAGTAATATGTATAATAATATGTAATAATAATATATGTATAATATATACCAACATATATATGTACGGAAGAACATTCCCACGGTTTGTAATCTATAACACATTTGGTTTGGTCCGAATGATTCTATCTATATATGCTATACCTTATATATATATCTCTACTCTACCACAAGCCCCAAAGATAATATCAGTTATTTTCTTTCCAGGCTAGCATTACAAACTTTCAGCATTGGTCTTTGGGACAGCTCTAGACAATGGTTTGAGTCTAGATCTGAAAGATGCTGGGTCTATTTAGTTGAAATCACCACCAGGAAGTTTAATATAAGTTCTTTTTCATGTGGACCATCTTTTAGAAATAATAAATCTTTGAATAATTGGAGAAAAACATTAGTTCAAAATGAAAATTCAATCCCACTAGAGGAATGGTTGAAGATGATGTATATATAACATATATATATGTATATATATATGTAGCAATAATAATATTAATAATACCTCACTGTTCTCTCTATATATATATATGCCTAATATATAAATTACTTTATTACTCTTATTTAAACTTCTATTTACTATTATTATTTATTGTTATATTTTTATTTTATTATTTTATATTATTTTCTATTATTATAATTTTGAGGTTAATCTTAAGAGAAGTCTTTCTTCATACTTTTATTTCTTATCATTTCTTTTAACTTCACCATTTTAATATTTATTAATGAACTTTTTTGTCTTTTGTATTGAAATTGAGGTTAATCTTAAGTTACTTCAATTTTGTAGTTTTAAATTTCCGATGAATCTTCTAAATTAAACAAGTTCTTGTTTCTGTAGTTTATCTTTGATTTGGTACGGCTTTTTTTCTAGTAAGTAATCTAACATGGGCCCCCAGAATTAAAAGAAACGAACATTTGTTATATGACGAAGTTCATCACATTAAAAACAGAAATGTGTTATGTGGTGTCTTCTTAAATTTACTGATTAGCTTTTTTCTTTTCCCACTCAACCGATCATCTCGAGTTTGATATTCGTTATTTTTTAATTCCCTTAACACTTTCGCCAATGGGTCTAACAGTTTAAATGGAATTAGAATGCTAGCTACCCTAGATAGTTTAACTTGAAAATCCTTGGTATTTATTGACTTAATATATTTTTCAATAATTTTCCCTCTTTGGAAATTTTTTAG
>JABUQX010052952.1:0-24525 GCA_015478945.1 Trachelipus rathkii
GTAGAAGAATTTGACACAAGTCTAAAAGAAAGCTCAGCCTTAACCCCCTCTCTATACCTACTAGTGAGAATCGTCTCAGTCAGAAAATCCACCCTATGAGCTTCACGGCGATCGCGACGAGAAAAAGCCCATCACTATGGCATATCGTCAATGTGGGGATTCATCCCTTGGCCCAGTGGGCCACAAACCATAACCTGGCCTGCGCTCACAAACCCCCAGACCGAATCACCTCCTTTTATGCAGCAGTCGCCGTAGATGGAGATGCGTATGTTGCTGCGAGAGTGAGACACTCTCGACTCTCTCGAGGCCTATAAGCCAAGAACTTACAACATACATTCGGATATGCTTCTTACTCTCCTCTCCTCCGTAGGCATTTTAAGTTTATCCAAGATCATGAGTGCGATTGACATACCTAATGTCGCGCGCAACCAGATTATTACCATCTCTTTTGCTACTTTTGGTCTCCCCATCTGGGTCCAAATTCTTAACGATTCCAAAACACACTTCAACGCAATATGCAATCCGCTTAAACTAAACTCGACTGTCAATTCTCCTTTCACATCGACCAAACCATCTCACGTACTTGATCCTTTTATTCTCTCTCTCTCAAAAAAAAAAGCAAAAATAAAAATAAATTAAAAATAAGAATAAGAGCGAAATAAACAATCAAATTACAAACTTAATAAAATATAATCATGCGAAATATAACTAAATGTAGCAGAGTTGCTTCAAACCAATATCAAAACCAATTGATTTTATTTGAAAAATTTTCAGTTTTTAAATTTCATTCTGTTAACTCAACTATCTATCATATATATATATATATATATATATTATTGATATAATATATATATAATATATATCTTAATATATATATATATATATATATATAATATTATATATATATATATATATAAATATATATATATATATATAGTATATATAATATATATGCCCTATATATATTATATATATATATGTATAAATTTATATATAGTAAAAGTGTTTTATATATATGTATATCATATATATTATATATATATATATATATTATGAGTATGATATATATATATATAACGATATATATATATAATACTATTATAAATATATATACTGTATTATATATATATTGAGATGGGCTTTATTATTGCTCTTCTTTCTCTTCCATAGCTGGATTAAAGACTCAAAGAGTTGTTTGGAAAAAAAAAATTAAAACGTATTTATGAAAACTAATTGTGAAATAAATAAAGATAAAATATGTTGTGAAAAAAAAAAAACAATTTAGTAAAACAAAACATTGTTTATAACACTAATTGTAAACGTAAATGAAAATAAAATCTGTGAAGAAAAAGACAAATCAGTAAAACAAAAACCTTGTTTATAAAAGACTGTGAACTAATAAATAACTATTTTGTGGAAAAAAAAACAATTGATTGAAAACAAAACATTGTGAGTGAAGAAGAAAAACAAAACTGTGATAGTGAAGTGACAAATTGAAAAAGGAAGAACAATCTTTGCAATAATAATTAGCACTACCAAGATACTGACATTAGTGGCCTTGTGTCTGTACAGAGAAAAAGAAAAAGAAAAAGTAGAGGACAAACAATACAAGAATAAGGAAAAAGAGCTAAGAAAAAACTATCAAGAAAAAAAAAAAAAACAAAAAAAAAAAAAAACCACCAAAAGGACCCTCAACATAGGGTGAGAAAATTATGGTTTTAAGATAGTCTGTGTGGTTTTTTGTGTGTTTTGATTTTATGTCGGAGGTTTAAATTAAATTAATTGTTCTCTTGTGTAAATCACCATATTAAGCATTCATATTTTTGAATTTGAATAATGAATATTTAATTTGTAATGAATAATGGAGTCAGTCTTTAAAGTAACATTTATAAAAGATATTAAAAACAAAGATAAATAAATTAAATATAAATTCTCAAAAGAGGGAGGGGGGACCTGCATTAATGTTTTGATTCTTTTGTTGTTTAGGTCTTTGGTGGCAATCATAAATAAAGGAGAAAGAGAAGTCAGTGAGGTCTCAGGGAAGAGAGCGGCAGACAACATACGGAGACCAATCCTCAGAGGATCATCTCAAACAACCAAAAGCCAATCTGCAGTGCTTCCAATGCTTAGCAGTATTGAATGCTGAAAAATTTCTTTAAATTTTTTTTTCCTGAAAGCTAAATAAAATAAATAAAAATAAATAAATTAACCAAGTGCTAGGTTCTACCATAACTACACCTAGTCCCATCCAAGTGGAGGTTGACAATAGGACAGTTTCACTATTTTCAATTATTATTAACTTAAAGCTAGAATATTTGTATATAGAAATTTTTTTTTTGTTAATTTCCTTTATTATTATCGATTTTTTTTATTATCATTATTATTTATTGGGATTAGCATATTTTTTTAAAGGCCTATTTTGGGGGGATGTGGCATAATATCGAGTTCATTTTTTGGGGTTTCTGACACTATATTAATGTTAAATCGTGAAAGAGAGAGAGAGATTGAACAGATAGTTATCACTTGAAAGTACGTTGAGCAACACATGGTTTGGTCAGTGTGGACACAGGATGGTAATGACAGTGACAAGGTAATATTTGTGTTGATATAATGATGCGCGCATATCTCACTATAAGTGTGCGTCACGCGTATGTTTATGGAGAATTGACCAGATGCGGAGACCAACAGAAACAAGCTGATTGTGGACGTGAGTAACACTGAGGTACATAAAATGCCTGGAGGTAGATAGAAAATGATGAGTCAATTAAGGGCATGAGTGCAGAGAGACAATAGTATAAGAGTAATTAACAGATAGAAGAGGAGTGATTGCGGCGTTTATGCATGCGGGGGTAATGGTGATGTATGTTGGTCCCACCTGGGCTCAAGGGGCACAACGCCCCCATTGACGAGTATGCCATAAGGCTAGAGGGTATCGTAATACGATCGAGATTGCAAAGGTAAACTACAAAGTAGTATGAGCTCTATGTAGATGGATTTTTCTGACTGAGACGAGTTCAGCACACCTAGTAGGGCTCTCATAATATAGGAGGTGGTTTTATAAGTCCAGAAAGCACTATGCTGAGTTCTGATCATCCTCAGAGAGAGATGATAGATATTCTTCTGTATACACCTAGCTCTCTTTTGTTCTCTCTGTGGCTTTTTGTCTTTTGTTGCTTGGTCAATTTTGCATCCACATGAGCAACCATCTAGTGTGCAATCAAGGCCACTACCAGAAAATACTTAGCATTGATAACAGCAGACAAAATTTTCTCTTGAATGGCATTACTCAGAATTTGAATTAACTCATTCTGGATATCTTTGCCCAAGTAATGAATGTGAGACTCTTTGCCACGAATTTTTCTGATATGATCATGCATGATGGGATCAAACATACTGAGGTACTCAACAAATTTTATTTTAGAAAGTTTCTATTGCCACAAGCAATAAATTATCGTTTGATCCACGAAAAGCTAGGTTTTGTGTTCCAAGCACTTACCAGTACTATCAATCTTTCTAACACTTGGTGATAGTAATTTTCTTCTTCTCTTATTTTACACAAATGTTCTGCATCAACAGTTTTATTTTTTATTACAATCTATTCGAGTTCTTTCCATTTCTTGCACGTAGCTTTGTCAGTTGTTCACCACTTTTTCATAAAGCTAGCTAAGATAGCCGTATATACATATTTCCAAATCATTAACGCTGGTACTAAACCATAGTGTCCAAACCGTTTATTTGAATCTGATTGGAGCAGATGAAATTGCAAGTTTCAAAAACAGAACACTGCAATTTTTGTGGTAGAAAACATAAGTCTTACTCAATGAAGATATTCACCATTTACTAGATGTCTTTTATGGTGAACTATTGAAAACTTTCTACGGTTGTCATCCAGAGGTATGTTGAATTCTGAAATCTGTGTGGGTCCATGTTGAACTAGATCTTGACGGAATTCATCATCAAGAACATTCCATGCAGCAGGATCAGTATAGTTCCTATTTCGTTTATCGACATTCTAAATCATTTCCACTTCACTATGTTGATCAGGATGAGAACCTTCTAATGGTTTTTCAATTAAAGTAGTAGATGAAAATGGTTCAAATGACCTCCTCGTGCATTTCTTGTGCTTGTGTCATGGCCTCATTATTTGTGTTACTTCTGTCCTCCAAGTCAACCATTGAAAGTTCAAGATCCCCAACATTTTCACATATATTTGAAGATTCATTTCAAATGCTTAAATACTTAAGAAATGAGCCCTTAATCTTCGACAGTGACCTTTCCTCTTCAGCTTTTCTTTTACGATTCTGGAATCCTGAGAGGTTTTTCTTACCAGCCATGTCTCAATATATATATATATATAATATATAGTATATATAAATATATATATATATATATATATGTCTAATATATATAATATATTATATATATATATATATAGATATATATTCTAATATTATAATAGTATTATATTATTATAATTATATATATATATACTATATATACTATATATATATTATATTTGGATGGTTAGGACATTATGATAAAATATGGGGGTTTAAATGCTGATTTAAAAAATCAGCTGATCTGGACGTGTATATCTCGCCATGCAGCTCTCTCTCTTTCACACACAGCCACACAATTATTGTTTGTTACTTATTATATTATTGTTGTAACTTCAACCTAAGGCATAACTTTAAGGTATAATTTCAATTTTACTAGTGTTAAAACGCCAATCCACCATTTATGAAAGATAGAATGGTCGTGCAAAGAAAATTCTATTTTGAATTGCTTTAAATACTTAAGAAAATGAGCCCTTTCTAATTCTTCAACAGTGACTTTTCCTCTAAGCTTTTCTTCACGATTCTAGAATCGCCGAGGTTTTCTTCTATCAGTCATGTCTCCTTCTTATATATATATATATATATATATTTATATTAATATAATATTATATTATATATATATATCTTATATATAGTATATTATATATTATATATTTATAATTATATATATATATATTATATACTATATATATTATATATATAAAGTTGGAGTGGTTAGGACATTCTGATAACGTCATGGGGTAAATGGGGGTTTAACTGGGGATTTAAAAAATCAGCTGATCTGGATGTGTATATCTCGCCATGCATCTCTCTCTCTCTCTCTCTCTCACACACACACACACACACACACAATTATTATTATTACTGTTGTTCTTTAACATAAGGCATAACTTTTAAGGCATAATGTTCAATTTTACTAGTGTTACACCCGAATCCAACATTTATGAATGCAAGAAGTGGTTGTGCAATAGAAAATTCTATTTACGTACTCATTTTCGATAATAGTAATTAATACCCATGATTACATTCATGATTAAGCATAATTACCTTCACAAGTACCTATTTCAACACATAAAAGAGCTTCAGGGTCTCTCAATTTCTTTTAATCAAATACATAAACAATTAATAAACACAAAAGGATATATGTTTAATTATAACTAACTCAGAACTCCAAATGAGGAACATTGACCAAGAGGTTTAATCAGAAATCTATGTTCATGTTTTCTAACTATAAAAGATGGGAATGTAAATGATTATTTCAGCATGTAGTTATGAGAAATGGGTGAAAAATTAGATGGAATTTTTTATTTTTATTTTTTTTTGCAATACTCTTAATAATTTTATTTTTTTATTACATAATATATATATATATATATATATATATATATATATATATATATATATATATATATATATATATATATATATATATATATATATATATATATATATATATATATATATATATATATATATATATATATATATATATATATATTATTACCTTCTTTTTCTTCCTTTTTAGTATTATCGTCCTACTTCTCACGTGACCTAAAATCTTGCTTCCTATTGGACAACGAATTCGCCATCTTCGTCTCAAGAAGCATTTCAGAATCTCTCCTTTTTAGTGTCCAAACCACTTATCTTATCAAGTTTATTCGCAAAAGACATTTCACAAACTGTTTAATGAGCATCAGTGATATTATTAAAAACGTTTAATGCTCCATCAGTCTTCAGTGTATCCCTTGCCCTCGAATAGTACAAGGTCTGTGATTTCGTGTTATTTGTAAGCCCTAATTTTTGTGCCTTTTCGTAAAGTGAATAATTCTTTGTAGTGATATTAGTAAAAATCATTTAGCATAAATAACCTTTATTGTATATTACATTTCATTTAGAATTTAAGTAACTTTTTAATATTTTATTCAATAATATAGCGAAGCTATGTCCAAAATTTTATATATTTTATGTAATAGTTTCCCTAAAAAAACATAAGAGAAAACGTATCATTTCATGCGTAACTTTAATATTATTTTTCACAATGCAATTATTATTATTATTATTATTATTATTATTATTATTATTATTATTATTATTATTATTATTATTATTGTTAATGTTTACAATATATTAATTATGTTTATTGTTTCAATATAGATTTTGACAACCGAAAACGAGTTTTGTTACTACAGCCTTCTGAAACTTCAGTTACGTCCCTGAACGTAACATTGGTCCCCCTGGAGTGAGTGCTGACGTTGTTACATATCCCAGCATTCCTGGAATCCTCTCTCGTATCAACAGAACACACACGTATCCGCAACCTGAAGAGGATATTTATTATAAATATTATAATATTTAACATTATAGTACGATTACAGAATTTTAATAAACTGGGTGAATTTAGCCATTATCATTTCAAATAATTTTTTTTACATTAATTTTAGCCCGTAAAAGAGGCTTACTCACTATATTTTTCCCTCATCCATTGTTACCTTAGTTGTAGTAATTTAAGTCTATTATTTGGTTCTCTGACCGACATTTTATGATCCATACTTAGCGTGTGCAAATCGCATCTTAGGCGATTATTTTTTTTTTATTCTCAATTACTATTTGTTTTCGAATTTTTTTTTACAACACATTATATTTACTATTTAATCAACTATGTCCCCTCTCTGACGGCTGCAAATACTGAAAAATATGACGTAATATCACAACACGCCTGCTTCGACAGGGAAACCCCTAACGCTTACACGGGAAGAATTTGCTCATACGATCTCTGCTTTGACCTTCTACCATACTCCGAGCTCCACGCTGGACATCCCACAAATGAGACTATACGTTTATATATACAATCATAAAATTGCCTGTTCCTGTATAAGAGATTAAGATTTTTACCCTCCTTACATTCCACAACCAGCCTATACCTCAACTTAAAACCGAACTTTAAAGAGAGAGATGGGAGAACCGAATGAGTACAAAAAACTTTTGACTGATATTAATATTGGAGATACAGTATATGCCATAGTTCTATTATATATATGTATAAAAATCTTCTCGAGACGCCCTCCTGTATGGTAATTGGGTATCAACACATGTTGCGCAATATATATACATATAGAGAGATAAATTGCGCTTAGCTACCGTCGATACCTAATAATAGAGATAATCATAGCAAAGAAACTCGCTACATTATGCAGCATAGAGTTTGTAAGCGAAACCTCTGCGAAGCAGAACACACCGGTCACAAGTACTCGCAACAATCCAGTCTCCCTCTCTTACCACCAGCGTCGCTATCGCATGTAAATGAATCAGTCAATGCCATTAGGCACCCACCGCCGCCCACTGAAAATGCTTATATCATGTCACAACTACAGGTGTTGCAGAACACCATCATGGATTTAACCACTCGAATACGAGCTTTAGAAACGCGTTACACTGCTCCTTCTTCCCATCCTCCTCCCCTCCCCCTCCTCCCTTCCCTCCCTTCCTTATCCTCAACAACAATATCCTTTTCCTCAAAATTCACAATGATCCTTATCCTCAACACAATGTATCCTGCGTCCCTCTCCTTCATCTTATTCACTACCTCCTTCCATACCCCCAGCCTCCTCCCACTCCTTCATACCCCCACTCCCTCCCATGCATCAAATACTGTATTCTGCTTACAATTATGTCATAATTCTCCAGCTCTCCACTATGCAACGACGTTCCCATATGTCGCGTCAAACACTACTCCTTCGCGTCAGTTGCCCTCTTCTCCTGTTGATTCTTCAGGCTTTAGTTTCAGTTTCCCATCACATAAGCCAACAGGGTATTTGTGGAACCATCAACGTTTTGGAGATCAAACTCCGGTCATGTCTAAGCCCTTGTACATACGGGAATTTAAAACTCAAGACCACCGCTCCGTTAAATTCCGCGTTCGGGGTGGTTTCAAAGCGTCCAACTTGCTTTGTGTCTAGAGCGATCCCTCCCCAACTATCTTATCTCGTGGATCCGGGAGCTCCAATTTCAGGCCGTACCTACGTTCCATCTCGGAAAACTCATGCCTCCCAGAACATCAGGCTCTTACGCGCCGCCAATGGCACCACCATCAACACTTATGGTACCAAACGACTCCATTTAACGCTCTCGTTCCGTCGTGATTTTATATGGGACTTCACGATAGCCGACGTCACATTACCAATATTAGGTGCCGATTTTCTCTCCCACTTCAACCTTCTTGTTGACATGAACCACAACCGCATTATTGATTTTGAGACTCATTTCTCATCCGCTTGTATCCGTGCATCCGCATCCATCAGTGGCATTCATCTTTCTCCATCTAATAATATTTTTGAATCTTTATTAATCACCGATTTTCCAGAGCTTCTTTCTCCAGTCTCCAAGTTCCCTCCTGTGAAACATAATGTTGTTCATCACATTGAAACTTCCGGCAGACCTCCATTCTCTCACGCACGACGTCTTGCACCAGATAAACTCAAAGCGGCAAAGCTAGAATTTGAATCTCTCTTAGAGAAGGGCATCATCCGCCCCTCAAAGTCCGATTACGCCTCTCCATTACATATGGTTCTCAAACCAAATGGGGATTATCGCCCGACTGGCGATTATCGCTGCCTGAATGCGATCACCCGCCCGGACCGCTATAATGTACCTCATCTACAGGATTTCACATCCCACCTCTCTCTGATTGTTCTATCTTTCTCAAAAATTTGACTTCATCGAGCGCACTTTTTCAATCCCGTCAATCCGCGACAGACATTCATAAGCACTGCCATTATACTTTCCTTTTCGGCCTTTACGAATTTTCTTCGAAACGCCATTCGGTTTACGAAATGCTAGTCAATCTTTCCAACGTCTTTTAGACTCTGTATTACGCGGTTTACCTTTCGTTTTCGCCTACATAGACGACGTATTGATTGCCAGTGCCTCTCAGGAAGAACATACTTCACATCTCAGGCAAGTTTTTACCAGACTTAGTGAATTTGGTCTATGTGTCAATTCTTCCAAATGTGAATTCGGAGTTTCATCCCTAACTTTTCTCGGACATACGATCTCTGCCGAGTATACGTCCCCTTGAGGATCGTGTGGCAGCCATTTCGCTCGAGTTTCGAAACCCGTTAAACAGCGTCAACTTCGTCGTTTTTTTAGGGATGGTAAAATTCTACCACATACGTTTTATACCGTCCGGCCGCTAAATTCTCCTGCCCGCTTCATCGCACTATTCTTTAAACACCACGTAAGGTTCTGCCTTGCTTCTGTCACTGTAATGAGTTGGAACGACGAAGCAACTAATTCCTTCACCGCCATCAAGGAAGCCCTTGCCTCTTCCGTGTTACTTATATTTCCATCCGACACAGCCCCGACTAGAATCAACACAGACGCTTCAGATTTCGCGGCAGGTGCCGTCCTCAACAGTTTATTAATAACGAATGGCGTCCATTAGCTTTCTTCTCAAAAGTTCCAGCCGCCTGAAACAAGGTATAGCGCGTTTGGGAAGGGAATCTTCTCGCAATTTATTAGCATTAAGCACTTCCGTTTACTTCACTAAGAAGGTCGGGGAAATTCCTATGTTGTAACGATCATTTACCCATAAACGCATGCCCATTAACAAGCTTCCCAGAGTGAAACGTCCTCGTGAAGCCACCGTCCACTTGAATTTCCTTGCCCAATTAACAACTGATATCCGCCATAATAAAGGAAAAGACAACTATTCCTGCCGATGCTCTTCCCAGGAATTAACGCTATATCTCCCTTTACCAGACATCTGATTTCGTTCGAAATGGCTCCTTCAGCAGACTCGAAGAGATTATTTTCCCTCCTGCCTCTTCTTACGACATTCAAACTGTAGAAATTTTTGGTTTTCCACCTTTGTTATGCGACGTCTCTTCCGCACATCCTCGTCCAGTCGTACCAACCCCCATGCGCAGAAAGGTGTTTCAACACCAATTCACGACGTGTCGCACCCAGGGGTAAAAGGTAGTCAAGTTAAAATAGGTAAGCATTTCGTTTGGCCGTCCTTACTAAAGGATGTTAAACTATGGACAACGCAGTGTCTCAACTGTCCAAAAATCCAAAGCTGCACAGGCACACTGTCGCGTGCCTCTTCAGCAATCTTATTCTCCCCTGGTTTTAGGTTGACCGTTTGGTTGTTGTGTGTTTAACCAGGTGCTATTGATTTAGTCGCCCTTTACACCTCAAATGTTTCGAACAACATTTTTTAACGTGTATAGAACCGCAACGTCGATGGGTAGAAGCCATTCCCTTGCGTGATACTTCCAGCGAGACAATTGCTCAGGCATTTCTGTACAACTGGATAGCCAGGTTTGGCACACCTTCGACTGTGTCCACAGTCCAGGGTAGGCAATTTGAATCTTACCTTTGGAAGGACATCATGACTTTAATCGGTTCTAAGCGCCTTCGCTCTTGCAGCTACCATCCGCAAGCTCAAGGGCTCATAGAGAGGTTCCACCGACAGCTAAAGGCCTCTCTTATGGCCCATGGAACACCGGACAATTGGTCCGAAACTCTTCCTCTTGTCCTCCTCGGTATCAGAACTTCGTACAAGGAAGACCTTAAATGCTCGTCTGCTAAGCTCGTCTACGGCTCTACCATCCGAATCGAATACCTGGTGAGATTTATACTCATCTCAAAAAACTACGACCACACAGCCTTCCTGGCTCGCCTCCGTCAATGTACTGAGGCGTGGAAGCCGTCTTTGCCACGCCCACCCCCCCCGTCCAACCTTACATGCCTTGCGGATCTTGGAGACTTGCTCCTCATGTATTAATTCGGCTGAACTCACACCGTAGTCCATTGAAGCCCGTTACGACGGACCTTTCCTTGTATAAAGCGCTATCGAAAGGTTTTTCACCTTACAGAGGGGAGCAAAAACGGAAAACAATATCAGTGGATAGGACAACCGGCCTTTATTTTGAACAGTGATTCCCGCTTCTTCCCCACCACCCTCCTCCACCTTCGGCACCCGCACCATCTACCTCTACTTCGCAAGATAATATCGACTTTTTATGCCCATTCTGCCTTTTACATCAACTTGTTCTCCAACCAAACCTGACCCTTTGTCAACTCCCAGCTATTGTGCTACTTCGTCCAGCTACTTCAGCGCCGCGCCTACCCGACCTCTCCGCCTCCTGTTCCGAATGCACGACACTCTGTTCTGTTCCAACACGCTTCCTCCTCCAACCGGAACCCTTCCGACTGCACCCTTCCCGGTCTTGTCCACCACGGTTCCAATCGCGTTATGGACGACATTACGGTCATGGTTCGCCTTTTCACCACTTTAATCACTCACGACCTCCTCTGTTCGTAGGGAGCTATATTACCTTCTTTTTCCTTTCCTTTTTAGTATTATCGTCCTACTTCTCACGTGACTACATCCTTGTTTGCTATGGACAACGAATTCGCCATCTTCGTCTCAAGAAGCATTTCAGAATATCTCCTTTTTAGTGTCCAAACCACTTATCTTATCAAGTTTATTCGCAAAAGACATTTCACAAACTGTTTAATGAGCATCAGTGATATTATTAAAAACGTTTAATGCTCCATCAGTCTTCAGTGTATCCCTTGCCCTCGAATAGTACAAGGTCTGTGATTTCGTGTTATTTGTAAGCCCTAATTTTTGTGCCTTTTTCGTAAAGTGAATAATTCTTTGTAGTGATATTAGTAAAAATCATTTAGCATAAATAACCTTTTTGTATATTACATTTCATTTAGAATTTAATGTAACTTTTTAATATTTATTCAATAATATAGCGAAGCTAATCCAAATTTTATATATTTTATGTAATAGTTTTCCCTAAAAACCATAAGAGAAAAACGTTAATTTCAATGCTGTAACTTTAAATATTATTTTCGAAATCGCAATGTCATTATTATTATATGTATTATTATTAATTATTATTTTATTATTATTATCCTCTTATACCCAAGATTATGTTTTACAGTATATTTAATTTGTTTTATTGTTTTGCAATATGGATTTTGACAACCGAAAACGAGTTTTGTTACTACAGCCTTCTGAAACTTCAGTTACGTCCCTGAACGTAACAATATATATATTATAATATATATATTATTTATATATATAATATAAAATAACATCGCATATATATATATATAACAAAAAAAAAAAAAACTTATAAAATTTAAAGCTAACAGAAAATGTTTTCCTGACAAATTTCAAAACTGAAAAACACTCTAAATTGAAATAAGAGAATTTAAATTATTAAAACAAAAAAGAAAACATAAAAGAGAGTCAGCCATTTGACAAATCATATTTATTCTTTTGCTATTAAGACGAAAACAAAATGTATTAAGTTTTTATAATTGTTCAGAGAAGAGAGAGGAAAATAATTTGAAAAATGATGTCAACAATGTCGTCTCCTTTTAGTTTGTCTTGTATTAATTTCAGAAGATTCAAGTGTCATTTTCCTCTTTCCATTCGATTTACTGACATGTTTATCGAGCAAACGAATGAATTTTGAAATATCTTTGGAAGACAGACTGCGACGTTTACATAAATAACAAAATGAGTTGATAACTATTTGTGATCTACAATTGGAGTAAAAGCAAGTTCCTTTAACTTTGCTTTCACACCAATACAAAAACATTTCTTTCCATTTCTTCAATAATAAATTATTAGCAGACAGCCAGTTCAATAGTCTCTCAAATTCATTCTTACTTTCCAAAAACATCGTTGTGGCCATTTCGTAAACACGACTATTATATATGGTATTTCTCAGCAAGTTCATTTTCAACCAGTAGCGAATTCCCGTCCAAGTAAAGAACTTGTTGACATCATCAAGTCTCATCTCTAATATTAAATTCAAATAAATGTTACTTATTTTGAGAGGTATCTCTTTTTTGAACTGATTGACTTTCTTTTTGGATGAAAAACACCAACTTAGAAGTTCTTCAGCCTCATCCCATTTGTTTTTTACCACATAATATTCAATAACATTAGCACTTTTTAAACCTAAATTATTCTTGAATATTTTTATCTCTTGTTCTGATAAGGGAAACCCACTAAAAAAGTTTTTGATATCAACTAACCTGATCTTCCTTTCAGTAACATAATAGTGGAGATCAAGTTTCTCTGGCAAACAAAAATAAAATTCCTCGACGTCCTCTTCAGAAAACTGAGTCCAATCGAGCAATTTTTTGACTAAATCTGATTTCCCATTTAAAATTAAAGGAACACATGCTGAAAATACATTTCCTTTACTATTAAAAACTAAACGGTTTTTAAAACCCTTTGCTTCAGCCTCTGTAAGTTCTGCCCATAGAATGAATACATCCGTTTTATAGAATTGTCTTTCCGCAACACACTCACTATAATATTGAATTACTCCCATACTAAATGCAAACAGTCTTTTGAAATCTTTACAGTCTTTCTGAGAGAGTTTAGTCCATCTGACAAATTTTTTAACATAGTTTAAACCTTTGCTAATATAAGAGTAGTCCATGTATTGAATAGTTTCAAACGCTAAATCTCTTCTAAAGTTGCTAATCTCGATATCTGAAGAAAATCTCAAATTCAAATAGAAATCAATCTTTTGAAAATCCCCGTTTAATAATAAGGATTTATAACATTCCACAAAATATCTCAAATGCGGATATAAGTTTTTCATTAACTCATTAATTTCATCAAAAGTCAGAGTCCTTTTCATAAACTTACAAATATGTTCTAATCTGTTGAAATGGTAAGAGGAATAATCTCGACTCAAGCTGATACAATAAACTTCGGTGAGATTCTTTTATCTCCTCACCACACAAAGCCCAATTAAGGTTCTCTTCAAGCGTTTTCAATTTACCATAGGAATTAAGCCCCGCAGTTTCCATTACAGTTGTTTCATTCACTAGAATAATGCAGAAACTTCTAACTCTTTCCTTTGTACGAAAACCTCAATAAAGAAATCAATTCGCCTAAGATCTGGTGCCAAGCCGTATCACCAATCCGATCTCCTTGTGTTTCTGCAATAAGTGACTTTTCTTCCCAAAGTTGCCTCCAAAATCAGTCGAATAATTTCTTCATCTTCAACAGTAAATGAAGAGAATTAAGGGTAAATTTTAACGAATCTGGCAAACTTATCATATTCTTGGGTAAAATACTAAAAACTGTTTGGAGAACTCAAATTCCTCATCATCAGCAAATACATAATTATAAATATAATGGCCTTCAATTCTAAAAAAAACGTTTTAAAAAGATGAAGGACTTTGTATCAAAATTCTTTTAAAATGGGACGATAATCCTAAAACTTACTTGACCTTGGTTTCATTGCTAAATTCAGGATCCTGCAAAGCAGCAAACAAAATTCACTTTTCTTAATAGTTCCCAAATCGATTCACTGTGTTAATAAACAAGTGTTGATAAGGCTAACCTAATAACTGATAAAAGTGCAGAAATACAACTTAACTCATGTGCCTGGAAGAGCACCTTTAACTGTTTCTCATCTAATTGAAGAAGCAAAAATATTAACATTTCAATATGTTGATGAGATGTTAAATATACCTCATGGAATATCCACATATGAACTCCTGGGACCAGTTTCTGAAAATAATGCAGCCTTCTTTCTTTCTCGCTCATTTAGCTCTTCAAAACAGTTTTAAATGACACAAAATTCTCAAAGGACTTCTAAATTTATGAAATGAAAAAGGCCTTCCTTCTTTCAAATATATTTGGAGATCTCCCAGCAAAAAGTGAATATAATTCTACCATCTCATTGTATCCACCAATATCTAAACCAGGTTCATAAACACCATTGTCAATTATAGGTCTCTCATCTTCTGGCAGTTGCTCCCACATTGCAGGAATGACATCAGAAAAACAATAGTGACATTATACAAAATCTAATGGAAGAGCTTATTCCAGTGACTTTTAAAATCTCTCTCGCAACCTTTTCTTCGTTGTACTCCTTTTGAAGTAAGAGCCACAGAGTAATGCTATAAATCAAAGGAGCAAATAGAATTCATTTTCAAAATTTGCCCATTCGTGACCTCAACAAACAACATATGACTACAGGTGCAGATATTTTGTTTCTCAATCTAAGGAAATTTCTGTAATGTAAGTGATATTTTCTTATCCATAGCTTGAAATTGGTTGTATCCATATGTGAGGCCATTCGGGGTTAAACAAAGACGATCTTAAAAGATTTCTTTTTAACCTCTAATTCGTTCGCATGCAGAATGGCTATTTGAATTCCACGCAGGAGTCTTCCCAGACAGGGAACTGGAAACCATTTCCTGGAATATATATATATATATAATATATATATATATATATATATATATATATATATATATATATATATATATATATATATATATATATATATATATATATATATATATATATATATATATATATATATATATATATATATATATATAACTAATATATATACAGTATATATATATATATATATATATATATATATATATATATATATATATATATATATATATATATATATATATATATATATATATATATATATATATATATATATATATATATATATATATATATATATATATATATATATATATATATATATATATATATATATGTATATATATATATATATATATATATATATATATATATATATATATGGTAATATATATATATATATATATATATATATATATATATACATATATATATATATATATATATATATATATATATATATATATATATATCTCTCTATATATATATATATATATATATATATATATATATATATATATATATATATAGGGTATATATATATATATATATATATATATATATATATATATATATATATATATATATATATATATATATATATATATATATATATACTATATATATACATATATATATATATATATATATATATATATATATATATATATATATATTAGTGATGCAGCAGATGTCATTTTTTTCGCATCTGCGGATGCGGATGTTTGATATATATATATATATATATATATATATATATATATATATATATATTTCGACTATTTAGCCATATATATATATATATATATATATATATATATATATATATATATATATATATCTTCTCTCTATCAATATATATATATATATATATATCAGGGATGGAGTCGGGAAAAAAAAATCGATATAGACTCCGACTCCCAGAGTCGATTTTACAAACAACCGACTCCCGACTCCCAGAGTCGATTTTAGAAACAACCGACTCCCGACTCCCAATGGAAAATGGAACGTGAATTTTTTCCAAAATTATGAACTTTTATTTTCATCGTTATATGCTAAATAAACATTGAAAAAAAAAAAGAATTATGACAATAAATTTTAATAATTTCTAATAATAATAATAATATTTACACTTTTTAACAAAATAGGCACTTTATATTACGAGTAGGCCTATGTACGCACACGTAAACTTGTTGACAAAATTTCTTAATAATATTATATTTTAAGTTATGACTGATTAATAATAATAATAATAATAATAATAATAATAATAATAATAATAATAATAATAATAATAATAATAATAATAATAATAATAATAATAATAATTATTATTATTATTATTATTATTATTATTATTATTATTATTATTATTATTATTATTATTATTATTATAATAATAATAATAATAATAATAATAATTATTATTATTATTTATTAATGTGTGTGTGTGTGTGTGTGTGTATTATTAATATTATTAATATTATTATTATTATTATTATTTTATTATTATTATTATTATTATTATTATTATTATTATTATTATTATTATTATTATTATTATTATTATTATTATTATTATTATTATTATTTTTATTCTTGATGTTTTCGGGAGGCTGACCTATATATATATATATATATATATATATATATATATATATATATATATATATATATATATATATATATATATATATATATATATATATATAATATATATAATAAAAAATAAAATATATATTTTTATATATCTCTTACTCTTTATATATATATGAAATCAAGTTTAAAACCACAAATATCTCAATCCATATCTCAAAAACTACAACAGCTACCGGGAAAAGGAATATATTGCTGGAAATGCAGGGTTCACACTGAAATTTTGAATTTGATTTCCCTGACTTTCCCTGACTTTCCCTGACCAAATCCCGAAATTTTCCCTGACCAGCGTGTTCGTTATTTTTGCCGTATAAAATATCTATTAATCATTATTGCAGCCTATTTACTCAGTTCATACATTAAATTATTGAAAATTTACTTTAGAAACTGTTCATCATCATGGATGAATTTAAAAAAATATTTTATTTTTTTAGTAATCAGCCTATACCTTCCTCATAGCCGTCCAACGCACTCCTTTTTTATTTTTTCCAAAAGTAAACAGTTTTATTTATACAAAAAGAAAATAAATTAAAAGCTTACATTAATAGCCTAGGTGAATAACGTCCACTGTGATCACAAAAGTTCTAAATGGGGAGATTTAGGTTAACTTTTTCTTCTCAATCAACTGAATTTTTGATTTTATAGCGTCTTCTTCTGTCAAAGCTTTCAGTTTTAACATCTTTCTCTGCTCTTCAAGTTTATTGATCTGTATGGATAATTTTCTTTTTTCAACCTTTTTATTCTCTTCTTCTTTTGGTTCTGTTTTGACTCTTTGAGATGTTCTTCATATCTTCTATGGGCAGCTCTTACATTTGTCAACATTTTTTGAGTGATAGGAACTTTATGAATACTTTCATGAGATCTTATAGCATTATGCACTGTTCTTTGAGAAATCAGACTATGTTCTTTCAGATTCTCCACTAAAATTGCTTAATTTATAGAAAACCCTCCTTCCACTGTCGCATTTCCATGCGAAAATATCAGTCCTAATTTAATAATTTGCCACAATTCCACATAACATTGATTCCCAGGTACTATAGAAGAAAAAACTAATCAAGTCTCTTAGAAAGACAATCACCATCCAAAAATATTTTGAATTTTAATTCAAGGGTAGAATAAACTTCACTGCAAAGTAGAGTGTATTGTGTTTTTGCTTTCTAGAAAAATAGGGAGCAAGTCCATGGTTAATCACATATTTACATTTCATCAGCCCCATTTTAAAATTTGAAGCTATCGCACTATCTGGAAACATTAATTTAAATGTTTCCCTATATCTGCACACGAGTTTAAAGACATTTTATCATCCACCACCTTTAATGCCCATAGTATTTCAGATCTTGTAACATCATCTTTAATGCAAAAAGATGAAACTGATTGATAAACTGGTTTTGGTTGGTTATTAATAAAACACTCAGGGTCATTTACAATCGGTTGAGTATGATTAGAAGTTGATGGAATGGCATAATTTTCAGTGCACACATTTTCACTAATATTTGTATTATTAGAACACGTAACGAAAAAGTTTTTCAATGATGGTTGGTCCTGCTGAGTTTTGATTAAATTCAAATGAGTTTCCATTCTTGAATGTGAAACTTCGGCTTGGCGCCCCATGTTAGATAGATCAAAGTTCTTTTTACATACTTTACAGTATGCCTTGGAACTATCAGGTCCTTTACCCAACCACCTGATAAACTGTGGGTTCAGTTTGACGTCCAACCACTGGTCGTTAAAGTTAGTTTTTTTGTTTGAAATCATTTTATAAATAAATAATAAATACCTTCAACTGCACAAAAATCCAAAATCACTTCTTCAAACCTCAAAAAAAAAAAAAAAACATAAAAAAAAAAAAAAAAAAAAAAGATATAAATAGATTAAGTCATAAGTCATACAGTCTAAAACACATCCATACACCAATCACCTTCAATCAAAAGGATGAACTTGGAACAACCTCTACGAACAGAATAGGAAGAATAGTAGGTAATAGTGAACTAAAAATAGAAAGAAACAGGATAGAAGTATATTTATGGAATGTCATTCCTCGCCCAACCTTTTCATTCACTTATCAAATACATCTCTTATTCCACAATTATACAGTAAGGAAAAAAAAATATATCAAAAATATGCAACTTGGTCCATGGATCATTCTTCATATGTTTTGAAATTTTAAAATTTCCCTGACTTTTTTGGAATTTCAGGGAATTTCCCTGACTTTCAGCATATCTTAAAATTGTTTTATTGTCTTAATATGGGTTTAACAATTTCACATTTTTTACTTTTCATGTAATCTGTTAGGACAATATTTTTTTTAAATTTTATAATATATATATATATATATATATATATATATATATATATATATATATATATATATATATATATATATATATATACTATATATATATATATATATATATATATATATATATATATATATAGGCCAGCGTCTGGATTAGCCGTCATATGTATCTTAAAAACTATTAATGCTACAGTAAAACGGAATACATTGCTGGAATGCTGGTCCAATGCTGGTCCAGAAAAGATAAAAAAAAAAAAAAAAAAAAAAAAAAAAAAAAAAAAAAAAAAAAAAGAACACATTTTTGGAATTCTGGTAAAATTTCCCAAATAGGAAAATGTAAAAAAAAATTATTTTAATAATTATAGTAATATGATTAGAAGGCCTATTTAGAGACCTTTTATTGGTTCTCGTTAAAATAAATAGACTCTATTAAATTTTGCTTTATACGGCACACTAGGGGCTCGAGCTGACGGGGGAACATAGGGGATGTTTCCATACCCGTAGAAGGTGGGGCGGAAGGAACCCGGTGACACCCAAATACCAAGAGCGGGGGTCGGAGACCCTCCCCAGGGAAATAATCCTACCCCGTAGTTCCCGGAAGGCCGAGAGACCCCTGCCATCGGGGCGGTATACCCTTGGGTATTCTTTTGTAAAAAAAAAAATTTAATAGAAAGTCAATTTATTTTGGCAGAAATGTCTCAAAGTCTCTAATCAGGCGCTATCATATTACCTGGTAATAACAATATTTTACATTTTCCTGTGAGAATTTTCAGGATTTAAATATTCACTCGCTGTAATCTTAGTTTTTAGTTTTCTTCCCATTTCTGGGCCCAGCATGGTTTCCAACATTCCAGCTTAATGCTATTCGTTTTTAATAGTTTACAAGATTCATATATTGACTAATCAGGCGTGATATATAATATATATATATATATATATATATATATATATATATATATATATATATATATATATATATATATATATATATATATATATATATATATATATATATATATATAACTCTTCTTTATATATATATATATATCTGAAACTACCATAGCTACAGTGAAAAGGAATACATTTTGGAATCCTGGTAAATTTGAATAGGAAAATGTAAAAAATAAAAAAATAAAGCAATTATTGTTGTAATTATAGTAATATAATTTGGTATTTGGGTGTCGCGGGGTTCCTCCGCCCCCCTAAGGGGTATGGAAAACGTCCCCCTGTGTTCCCCGTCGGCTCGGCCCCCTACATTACCGTGTAATACCTTTACAAAATAATATATATATATATATATATATATATATATATATATATATATATATATATATATATATATATATATATATATATATATATATATATATATATATATATATATATATATATATATATATATATATATATATAAATATATATATATATATATATATATATACTATGTTCCAGCCCCCAAAAAAATAGGCAATTTTTGTTTAATTTTTTTTTTTTACACTTGCCTAAAATTTAACAAGGATTCCAAAAATGTATTTCATTCCTAGTAACTTTGGGCCTCGAGATATGAAATTTTTTTAGTTTCCTTTTTGCCAAGTTCCAGCAATGTATTCCTTTTTCCGGTAGCTGTTGTAGTTTTGAGGATATAGTTGTGAAATAACTAGAGGCTGGCATATACTCTATATATATATATATATATATATATATAAAAATACTATATATACACATATATATATATATACACATCTAACTATCTCATATATATATATATATATATATATATATATATATATATATATATATATATATATATAATATATATATATATATATATATATATATATATATAAAAATAGAATTTTAGAAAAACAAGCTCTCTTCAAAAGATCCAGGCTTTTAATGAATTGAAATTTTTTCACATAATGTGAAAATTAATTATTTTATGATTTTAAAAATTTTTATTTGAAGATAAAATAAATGATTTGATTGATAAGTAAATAAATTGTGAAGTGGCATAATTACCAGCTTATGTGCTTTTTGGTCTCTTGAATTTGCTGAGATTTCTTGCTTTGTTTCACTTAAAGTAATCCATTCAAGGATCTCTAGAGTTTCAGGTGTAACTTAGTAAATGTAGTAGTTCTAATTAAATTTTAACTACAAGGGTTGCAAAAATACCAGGATAGAATACAGCAGTAGTAGAATAAACAGGGAACTCTGCGAATGATAAGAGTGTCTTAAAGACAGTTATAGGGTATTTCATCAAGGAATATATATTAAACAAGAAAGTATAAAGTGTAAGAAATTTAAGCCAAGGAACTCTAACAAGAGTATCTCCAAAACAGAAGGGGAATACATCAAGGTTCCTGTTGATTCTAATATAGGAATAGATTGCATCAAGTTTATAATCACAGAAGGAAAATTATTCAGGGACCTTTAAATCGATATTCAATATTGAACTCTGAGAAGAGTTTTAATTTAAGTTTTATAGTTATAGTGTGAATTTGTTTGAGCGGGGTTTGGAGCTTGAGGTATTGGGAAGTGCCTCAGGTTGTGGGATCCCGGCGGTAAACGTGCAGCCTAATCGAGTGTGGGAATAGAAAAAAGTGGAGTGGTGAATAAGAGGGTCAGGACTAAGGAGAGTAAGAGAGAGTAAAGAGATAGGATGGGCAAAAGAGATTAGATTAGAGTGGGTTGTATGAATGTGAGAGGGATAAATGAGGATCTGAAAAGGGAAGAAGAGTAGGGTTAATGTTCGAAGAAAAAAGGTTGGATGTGCTAGGGTTGACAGAAACAAAGCTGAAAGGATAGAAGGAGATGGTCTTTGGAAAATTTAAGGGTATGATTTCGGGGGTGAACGAGAGAGTGAGGGCGAGGGAAGGGGTAGGAATAGTTATGAGGAAAGAGGTGTGGGATAAGGTAAAAGTGTGCAAATAGGTGAATTCAAGAATAATGTGGGTTAAAGTGAAATTTGGGGGGGAATTGTGGGTTTTTATATGCGCGTATGCACCAGTAAATGGAGCAAGGGAGGAGGAGAGAGAAAGATTTTGGAGTGAATTGAATGAATGTTGGGAAAGTTTCGGGGTTAATGATAAAATTTGTTTATTAGGAGATTTGAATGCAGGAGTGGGAAGAGAGAAGATGGGTAGAATTATAGGTCCATTTGGGGTAGGGGAAAGGAATGTTAATGGAGAAAGTATGTTAGAGTTATGTGTTGATAGAAGATTGATAGTTGGGAATACTTGGTTCAAGAAGAGTGAAAATCATAAGTATACATGGAAGAGTGAGATAACGGGGGGGAGGGCGTTACTGGATTATGTGTGTATAAATAGTAAGGATAGAGGCAGATTACTAGATGTAAATGTATTCAGAGGGGCAGGTAGGGGGTTATCTGATCACTATTTGGTGGTTGCTAGGTTAAGGGTAGGGGGAGAGGTAACGGTTAGAGAAAGAGAAAAAAAGAGGAAAATAGAAGTCATAAAGGTGGAAAATTTAGATGAGACATTGTGTAAGAACGAGTTTAGGAGGGGTATGGAGGATAGATGGAGGGACGTGAGAGAGACGGAAATTAGGGATGTGGAGGAGGAGTGGAAGAGATTTAAAGAGACAATTTGTGAAGAGGCCAGAAGGATATGCGGAGTTAAAAAGGTGGGAGCAAGTAGAAGGAAAGGAAGTGAATGGTGGAGTGAGGAGGTGAAAGAGTTGGTGAAAAAGAAAAAAGAGGTCTATGTGAAATGGTTGGGGAATAGGAGAAGGGAAAGCTGGGAGGAATATAGAAGGGTTAGAGTGGAAGCAAAGAGGGCGGTGGAGAGGGCGAAGAGAAATGCAAATAATGAATGGTGTAGAAAAGTGACAGAAAATTTTGAAACAGGGAGCAAGATATTCTGGAAAGAAGTAAATAAAAAAAGAAAGAAGAAGGAGGGGTTAGGAGAGAGGGTTAAGGGAGGGGATGGGGAATGGATAGGAGGGGAGGATAGGGTGAGGAAAAGATGGGGGGAATATTTTAGAGGATTATTGAATGAAATGGGTGGGAGAGATGAGGAGGATTTGCAAGAGGTGGGGGTGGGGGGTGAAGAGGGACAGGAAGGAGATATGGAAATACAAATGGAAGAAATTATTAGGGCGTTATCTAAAGGAAAAAAAGGAAAGTCCACGGGTCTAGATGGTGTGAGTATGGAAATGTTACAGATGGGAGGCAGAGGGGTAGAGGAATGGCTGTACAGGTTGTATAATTTATGTTGGAGGAAGGAAGAGGTTCCACAGGATTGGGAGGATGGTTGTTTGGTTCCCCTGTATAAAGGGAAAGGGGATAGGATGGAGTGTGGTAATTATAGAGGTATTTGTCTTTTGAGTGTAGTAGGGAAAGTGTATGGGAGAATACTAATTGAGAGGGTAAGAGATTTAACGGAAGAGAGAATGGGGGAAGAACAAGGAGGATTTAGGGTGGGAAGGGGGTGTGTGGATCAAGTATTCACGATGAAGATGCTTGTGGAGAAAGGTATAGAAAGGAAAGGGAAAGTGTACGGGTGTTTTCTTGATCTGGAGAAAGCATATGATAGAGTGAAGAGGGGGGAATTATGGAAGGTGCTGGAGGAATATGGAGTAGGGGGTAAATTAGGTAAAGGTATTAGGGCCTTTTATAGGAATAGCAGAATGTGTGTGAGAGTATTAGGAGGGGAGAGTGAGATGTTTGGAGTGGAGAGAGGGTTGAGACAGGGATGTGTAATGTCACCGTGGCTTTTCAACTTATTTATGGAGAGTGTTTGCAGAGGAATGATGAGGGAGGGGAGAGGGGTGGAACTGATGGATAGGGGTGATAGATGGGAAGTGAACATGTTACTATTTGCGGATGATACTACCTTGGTGGCGAAGGATTCAGAAGGGCTGTAGTATTTGGTGAAGGAGTTTGAGAGAGTGTGTGGACAAAAGGGTCTTAAGATAAATCCAGGTAAAAGTAAAGTGTTAGTGTTTGAGGAGGAGGAAACAGATGAGGGGAT
>JABUQX010052953.1:0-18787 GCA_015478945.1 Trachelipus rathkii
GTAAGGAAGAAATATGCAAAGCAAATTTGGTGATAAGAGGGTTTTGAAGAAAGCACACGTTCTCCTAAAACACTATCCTGAAATTTTGTTTAAGCGTCGGTAAATTACTACGGATGGACTCGCTTGTGTAAAATATCCCCTTGCATGTAATGACAGGATATTTACAGAGATTAAATTTAAAGAAAAAATACATCAAACCTCCAAGAGAGGCTAAACCAAAAAGAGTGTAGAAAATAAGGAAGTGTTATATGGTCTAAATGATGCTGTCATGGCTTGGTACACTTCTTAAATTGGATTTACAGTGTATAAAAGAAAGTAGACATCGGCGACTAAAATTTCCTCATATCTTCCCATTACTCCCTACTTTATCACCATCTGAAAATCATTTACATGCGCTGAAAAACAATATTCGCAATCATATCGCCACTTTCATATCTATATCTCACATGGGAATACTAAAAAGTTTGAGACTAGAAATTGTAAGAAAGTTTGAATGGAGATGCAAATATTATATGAAGAGGTGTGCAAGTTTGAATACATTAGAGTGATCATTAAAAATTGATGGAAAAGGATAAGGATAGACCAGGAAAGTTATATAAATAACATCGAGATATTCTTCACGAATAAATTGATTGTAGCACGAGTGCAGATCGGGTACATCGTTTAACCAGCACTAGAAAAGACACTATAGAGTCTCAAATAGGTCAGAATAACACACGTTGGCGTAAGTATGCAATACAGGAACAAGACACAGGACTTTTAACCATACAGCGATCTTGAGTAGGTATTTTTTAATTAACATTGAATGAATAATGTGAAAGAAGAATGGGTGGGGTGGATTTTGTAAATCGGGTATATATTGTATTGGTAAAAGGCTGAAACTCAATTTTCATGATAAACTACTGTAACTTTCAAGAACTTCTTTGCAACAACAAAAAGCTGTGAATTAAAAACCTTTGCAAGATAATTATTCTTTTGAAAAGTTTAAGATCTTGTTCAATAATGGGGTTTATGCTACAATTCATAAATCCTAGTAGAATTACAATTTTTAGCAATTTTTACTAAAGACATTTCTTTTATACACAATAAACATTTCTCTTTCCTTTCTTTTCTTCCCCTCCTCCTTCACTTCCCACATATGGGAGTAGGATGCGTAATGTGCCAAAAATGGAATAGTTAACTAGAAGAGCATGACGTATGTTGAACAGAATACGTACAATGCTCTTAAGTTTCAAGCCGTAGCTTAACTACAAAATTTCACCTAAAGACTTCACAAATCCCTCATCTCCTGCGGAGCGGACCCTCCTCATGTGCATTATCTTGTCAATTTAAGTTGTTCCGTTGGCCAAATGCCCACAACAAACCCCCTATCACCAAAACTCGCTCCGTACTCACTGCTCCCCCGTTCACTGCTATTATGCACCTTCTCTTCCTCTTGCCTCTGTCAAGCTTATTATTCATTTCCTCTTCAGATTCTCTCTTTACCCTCGGTTCCCTGACTCAATCTACTTTTTCTTTGGTCTCCCAGGTCCGGTCGATTGCTCCTGTCCCCAGTCACACTGCGCCACTATAACATCCGTTCTTAACCTCAACGCGACTATCATCTCATCCATTTCATCTCATACACTATTTTATTCTCTCTCATCACCTCCACTCTACCAAACCTCTTTACAAATCTTCTCATTTTTACTGAGCGTTTGAACAAAAGCTTCACCTGTTTTCTCGGTCACTCTTCTCATCCTTCCAGTTCTCTCACTGCAATGTAATTCATTCAACTGGTTATCAGTAAACTTTCCCTTAGTTTATCCAAACTGTGTAATTCATCGCTAGCGATTTTACAGGATTAGTTACCTTTATACTATAAGTAACTTCATATTCTAAAAACCTCGTTAAAAAAAAAGGCCAAAATTATGCAAATTAAGTCTCAATAGTAATAATAATAAAAATATTTTTTACGAATCAACATAATTTTAAAATAATTTTTAGAAAATTACAACAAAAAAGTTAACCAATTTAAAAATAAAAATAAACAAAATATCCTAATCTTCATCTATAACTGGTACTATAATATAACAAACAAATTTCGTTAATAATCTAGTTAACTTTTAAAAAGCTAAAGAAATTTAACAATTATAAATTTTCTCAGTGAATTTACTTTATAGATTAGCACTCAACAAAATACTTACAACTTGGTGCAGCCAATCCTTATTAACATACTATGGAACTTATTATAATTAATTTAATAATTTTGTACATTTTTTTTTTTTCATAATTCCCTAATTATGTTTTTTTGACTAGAGATCTCTTCTTCCTCTTCTCTCACAAGATCTTCTTGCCATATATTATAAATTCTTTCGAGCTCAGTTTTTTTGAAAAATGAATTATTGCAAGCACCGAGCCCTATGTTTTTGCACTCGTAAATTTTATCTCCTAACACACTCTCTCCTAATTAATATTTTGTCATATTTTATAGTCTTGTTAGTTAATAAGTTCTCTAATTTTATCAATCATTTGTTTTCGTTTGGCAAATTAATTCATGATCGTACAACCCGAATCTGAAACTATATATAATTATATTATCAGTCATCTCTTATATAGCTCCTATTTTCTCACCTATATATGACTCTTACTTAATATTATACCTATATATATATATATAATCCTATATCACTAGTTCTCATACTTCTATCCCACCTAATATCTTCTATACTATTGATATATTCATTTATACTACTCTATCTATCTAATATAGCATATATTATATATTTATAATTATATATATATATATATTATTATATAATACATATGATATATTATAATATATATATATATAATAACTATATATTAATATCATAGCCTATCAGATTACTACTATCTACCTCATCTTCATCCCTACTTCAATCTATATACTGCATAGGATATACCTTCTGTTGTAATATGCATATTACAACATATTATTACTTTATATTCCTATATATATATTAAAATCTTCATAATATATTTATATTATTATTATTATACTTCATTATCTCATACTCATTATATAACTTCTCGTATACTTATATATGAATGCATATACTACACGTTATATAGTTCACTTCTACTTATTACTCTCCCTCCCATTCCTACTACTATCTACTACTCGCTATATCTATATACTTATCTATATCATATTCGTATTCTAATACTCATTCACGTCTATATCACATATACTATACAACTATATCTACTACTATATCTAACCTCATCACAATTAATAACTACCTCATCATACTACTCTCTCATATACTCTAATACTTATTCTGAAGCTATATATATCACCACTTACCCTCTTCTCTCCTTCTCCCATCTTATACTCTAACCTCTATCTAATTAAACAAAAACTATTCTCTTCTCTTCTACTATAACTACATACACCACTTATTCTCTTATCTATATCCCTTAATACTCTCTATTAATCCCTATCTTCTACCTACAACATCTACCTTCTCGTCCTCTTCTCTCTTAATCCTCCTATCTCTCCTTCTCTTCTCCATTCCCCCTTCCCTCTCCGTCTCTTTATATCTCTCATCTCTCTCTCCATTTTATATCTCCTTATCTCTCTCTCTATTCTCCTTCTTCCACCTCTTCTCTCTCCTCTCTCTCTCCTCCTCTATCTCTTCTCTTACGTCTCTACTTCTCTTATACCTATATAGTTACTCTCTCACACTTACTCCTCTAATCTCGCCTCCTGGCTCTCAATACCTAGTTTCGCAGGTGACCCACACCGCTTCAGGAAGCAGGCGCACCGCTCTTGGACGGTCTTCACTACGGTCGATCCGAATCGTCTCGCGAAGATCACTCATTCTCGATTCGCAACGCTTTCTCGGCACGGGGGCGGCTCGCGTTCGTATGAGCGGAGCAACCCAGAAGAGAGGTGGCTCTTTGTGTCCTGGGAAATGTGACATCTGGTGCACTCGGTGGGGGAAGGAGGTAACATTGTCTAGTTTTGAATCTATATTTATATCTGTAATGTTTTGGGTGATGTTACCTGATTCTCTTGCTCCGTGGCGAGGTCTCATCATTTTGGCCTCTCCCTGGACAGTGCCTTTTCTCTCTTCTCTATCTCGGGTCTCCCCGAATTTTCTTTGCGGATGGCGGAGTTCTTTCTCAGTAAATTCTCGGCTTCTCATTGGCGCCTTCTCCTCCCGCTCTGCTCTCTTGTACGTTGTAACGTTCGTCTCTCGCTCTGTCTTAGTTTCAGTTGTGTACTGGATATGTGTCTTACAGCAATTCGACTCTACTTAGGGAGGCGGGGAGGGGGAATAATTCGTTTGCTAGATGTTTTTATAGAATTCTAGTCTGCGGAGCGCAGGGTGGGGATTTTAGTCTGTGTCGGGAGGCGTTGGAGAATATTGGTGACATGGGTGGCCTCGTCTTCGGGTTCTGGATCTAAGGGTTTTTCTGGGCTAGAGATGACCGTCCCCAACCTCCATCTTCTCAGGTGTGGTTTAGCAGAATATCGGGAGGATGCAAGTCTCTCGTCATTCGTAAAATGTTGCGATTCGCTGGGCGTGAGTTTTTAGTGCATCCAGTTGTACTAATCTCGAACGGGCGGTGTTTTGTGTGTTTTGGTAATTTTTTTGAATTAGATTTTGACAGTGCTGTAACACACGGCGGTAATATATATATATAATATTTACTATATAATATATATATATATATATATAAATATATATTATATATATAACTTACTATATATACATATAGTATATATATAATATAATATATATATATATATATATAATATTTATATATATTATTATATATATTATATATCATATAATATATATATTATTACCAACGTATATATATATATATAATATATTCCGTATATTATATATATATATCTATATTATATATTATTATACTTTAATTACTATTATATATATATATATTATTCATTTTATATATATTATAATATATATTAATAATATATATATAATATATATTTCATATATTATATATACCTCGTATATATATATTATATATATATATATATATATATATATATATATATATATATATATCTATATTTATATATAATATAATATATATATATTTAATATATATATCATATATATATTACTGTCATATATAATATATATCATCCCGATATATATATTATTATATATATATAATTATATATATATATATAATATATATATATAATATATATATAAATTATATTATATATATATATATATTATAATATACTCTATCACGATCCGTGCGTCGGTTCCATTGAAATCGGACGGGTTGTGGTTGTTCATGTCTCTACTAAACAATTTTCTTCCGAATTAAATATGAGCATCTCGCAAGTTAAAGTTTTGAATATCATATTTCGTTCCACTGATTGGTAGGCGTGCGGGAGGGTGAAAAGCCAAAAACAGAATATCCAGTAGAAATTTAAGAACTCCACACTCACCCTGATGTGGCAAATCGAAATCCGCTGGCTTAGAAGATTCTTTCTTTTATCAGCGCCTAGTAGCTAAAAAACTGTCAACCATATCAAGCCAACTTCTGATTGGATGGAAAGCGATCCTATACACCAACCTATTTTGTCCAAAAAAACAACCAAAACTAATAAGTTATACTGCGGTGCCTCCCTAATCATACTCGTCTTTCGATGTCAAATAGGAATTTATGGAATAAGGACCCAAAAATAAAAATACATTTCGTTATTCTTTAATTATTCTTAATAATTTTATTTTTACTCACTCGCAAACCTTTCCAACTTTACTTTGCAATCCTTTGCATATTCTGTCCCGTACCTCACTGAAGTTCCTCCAAGATCTGGGAATATCTAGAAGTGGTCCCTGTTCGAGCGCCAATAAAATTAAGGTTATGTAGAGGTAGAGGAGGTGTGTGTATTATTCAAGTGTATTTTGAATAAGTGTACCCAGGGAATTTTTAAATGACGTACACTAGGCGGCTTACCCGAACTTGACAACAATTACTATTTTACCCTGACCTCTTAATAACTTCATCTGTGACAAAACTGCCTATGATTAAAACTAATTACCTAGATAATTCAGTACAGCAATTAAGTTCATTCTTCCGGTGGATAAATAAAAAAAAAGAGAAGACTCGTCGATAAACTTCTCTCGGAAACTCCAACTGAGATGAGGCCTGTAAATTACTTATAATAAAAACAAAAAATGTGTGAAATGAAATGAAAAAAATGATTGCAAGGTGGTTAATGAAAAGCGATTATAACTTTATTATTTAATAATACCTAGGCGATTATATTTGCGAAACCGACATTTGATAGTCGGAAATACTGAATTCTACGACGACTACGATTTGGAAAGTTGTGCGAGCCGTGGCTAAACAAAAGATCCATCTAATTAATTGAATTTGAGTAGGCGATAGTTAAGTGTGAATGAAAAGAAGTGCAATTACGACGGATAACGGCTTACGCCTAATTTACTTAAATTTGAATGCTTACTTTTCGACAGTTAGAGAAATATTATCTTAAAATAAAATAGCAGACTTGCTGATTACGTCGTCGTTGAAATATACACAGATGATTCAAAGACTGCGTCCACTTTTTAGAAGTGTATAAGTATATCATTAGGTACATCATTATGATAATTTATCGAAATTTTATTAATCTCTTTATTCATATTGTTCATTTATTGGATGGTTCTATGGCCCATTCATTAGTAACTGCTTAAGACACCCTTTATAGACTTCCAATAAAGGACTTCTATAACCGTATTTGTACTCGTATCTAAATATGTGTGTGAATGAGGATGAGAACTAACAGACATTTTGAATGGTATTTTACTAACATCAGAGCCTAAAAAAGATAAAACTAGCCTATTAGGTAAACTGACAATAAGCTTAGTTAAAGTACTGTAAATTTTGTTCCAAAATGCTAAAATGTACTGTAAGCCTAGTTCAAAAATTCTAAGATCATTTTAACTGACAATTACATCCTGGCCAGCAATCAATAACCAACAATACAAAAATTAATAACATCAAGGCTTATTACCTATATAAAGAGTTTTCCGAGCTATCTACCTCAGAGGATATTGAGATCCCCCTCACAGCGTGTAGGTAAATGATATGAAGACGTACAAAATATATTTTAACTCTCTCCAGTCTTCCAACATACAATAAACTTAACGAAGTTGAGTTCAGGATCCCAATCTTATAAAACACTAAAAGAGTCTTTAAGAATTATTCTGGATAAATTAAGTCCCATGTAATGGGAATCATGCACATTGTAGCCATGCATAAACAGCATATCATCAGAAGGGCACCAGCATGTCCCTACAATTGATAATACTGCCATTAGGTATCCTGAGGCGATATCACACAAAAGCAACCCAACACAAGAAGTTATGGAGAGCTCAATAGGCAAATTTGTGCGTGTGGGTATACCGAAAGAAATTTTTAGTGATAAAGAGAGACAATCTTCCTTGCTATGAATGGAAAATGTAGCCAAAATGATAAATGTAGATAAATACATACAATTAAATGTTCAGTTGAATGAAAATTTATAGTAAACAACTATATTAAGCAAAGTACTAAATGACTATGATAGCAGTGCTTAACTGACAGACTAGCTATACATCTGATTCAAATCACAACTAAAATGTAACTAACTATATATATGTATCAGAATTTTGTGTCCGGTTTCACAATAGAATTCTTTGGTTTAATTTTCTTGAGATGTGAGCATAAGCCAACGTTTGAACTCCCTAACGGAGGGCTTACAATATTATATATTTTCTATATTTTTTTTATATATAAGATATGGATATTAATTTATTATTCATATTGATTGTTTAATGTGTTTTAGGCTTGTCTTTAGTCAGGTGTTTGCGATGCGTGCCTGAAAGTCGTCGACGGTTAGCTTACATTGGAGGCGTTATGTTTACATTCTGTCGTTGTTCTTTTTGGTACTCGAAAAATTTTTCAGTCACTGAGCATTCAGTTTCTGTATGTTATTAGGAGGTGGCGTGGGGCAGGGAGATGAGTTTCCGGTGGGGGCCAAGCGACGTACTTGCTTTCTTTAATGGTTATTAATTTTGGGTTTATCTTTGAGTTATAAAAGGAGAAAGTGTAAGTGTGACTGAGCCCTATATTTTTGCGCCTTGAAAATATCGACGAAAAAAAATATTATATAACAATTGCATATATCGATATATATTATCGTTCTAACCGTTCCTTTTAAGGAAAAGTCGTCTGCAAGGTAGGATTTTATATTTAATATAATATTATAATGGCGTAATCAATGGTTGGATATGATTTTATTATCTGTCTTTCATTAACTAATTTCACTCTTTATATTAGTATTACAATTACATATTTTTTTATTTATTAACATTATATATTCATATTATTATATAATATATTAATATATATATATATATATAATATACTATATAACACTAATTAATATATATTTATATATATTGTATTTAGTTATTATTATATATATATATAGTTATATTATAATAATATTATTATATATATTATTATTATATCTATATATCAAAAGCCTCTTTTCTACCACTACCCCTTTCTCTCAAATCCAGTTTCTCTTTAGGGTGCTAAGTAAAGTTAGCTCCCGCGAGATATCTCTTTTTCGCAGCAAAAATTCTTAGCTTATTTTAATATATCACGTCACGATCATGTAAGTCTTTTCCCTTATGAAATTTTCAATAGCACCTCTAATGGTTGCCGATATTAGATAATGAGTATTGTCCGTTCGCAAAATCGCACACTCACTGACAGGTAGCTCCATGTTTTCATCTTTTATTTGTTTCTCTTTTGCACCGAACAGCTACCGCGTGGTGCATATATTCACATTTACCCATTTTAATACACCTCACAACTCTTTTACACATCAACTATAATATAATGACCTAATTAAATGACGATGTTGGCGTGCTTCGTAATGACTTTAAATGAGGTCTCCCATATTGTTAGGGTTTGTTAACAATTCACGATATATTATTTTTAACTAAAATTTTAATCCCTTAGAGAAAACCAGTAAACCTATTTTTATAAGTTTGACTTGCATTACACATAAAGTAAAATAACGCAAAAGAGAGTAAAAAACATACATTTAAAATAAATGTAAAAAAATTATCGAAATATATTTGTATTTGGAGTCGGAAAAGCTCACAAAGCTTCCAAAATTAATACTGGACTCTCAGTAAGTTTTGAAAAATATTTATGCCACCAACTCTAATATATAATATTATTATATCCCCTATATGTGACAAAATATTATTTATATTTATAATATTATGGCGTAGAGAGAATTTAAACTAAAAATAAAAATATATTTTTTTTTTACTCGATAAGCAATTTCATAAAAAGATAAAATATTATGAGAGGAAATGGAAAAGATTAAACGAAAGATTAAATTAAAATTAATAGGTTAACAAAAAAAAAAAATAAATAAATAAAAAAAATAATCAGAAGCTTTGGTTGTTCCTAAATTTTTATAAGAAAAAATAAAAATTTAAACCAAAATCGATATCATTCTTTTTGTTCATTTCCGTTTTTGACTCAAAATGATTCTCAGCGGAGTGATTCTGGAGCCTTTTTAAGCATTTCGAAAGACTTTCTAAAATTATTGCCTCCAGCAATGAGAACTAAATATATTATCTGTGTTTAACTCTAAAAACATAAAACACGATCCGCTAATCATGAAGAGCGCGGTGTCGAGCACTCTCCACCAACACCACGACACACAACACAGCACACAACAACACATATATAATATATATATATAATATTAATATGAGTAAGAGTATATAAAATTAATAGTATTATTAAATTGATGTCTGTCATAATAATGTTTATATCTAACTCGATATTTAGTATATATAAGTATATATATATTCCAAGCCTATATATAGTGTTATATATTATATATTCTTATATGATATTCATAATATATTATAATTATATATTATTATATTATATAATAAATATATATAATATAATAATAAATATTATTACTTCTACATCTATTATTTGCTACATTATTAATTAGTGATATTATAATACATATTACCCCTATGGACGGCCGAGAAGTTGACCTACAAACATTAATTAATTATGCGTATTTCTGTGTCACCAAACCAACTCGTTTGCCTGAGTCACGTGCCTGAGTCGCACGCGACTCAAGTGTGAGTCGGTTCGGAACACAAACGTATGGACGAACTTGAGAGTATATATATTAATATATATAATATTATATATTATTATATATACAATAATAATAATATACTAAATATATATATATATAATATACACTTTAATATAATTATATTATAATATATATTAATTGGATCCATACCTAAACCACACTTATCAATAACTAAACTTAAAAGAGCCGTATCGTCGAGACCTAACCATAGAATCCGGAACTCCACGTTGCTATGTCAATGCAAAACCTAACCTAATGGATTTTCACGGTTGCAGAACAAACAAGGAAACCTAAGGTACAAAGTTTGGCACATATATATATATATATATATATATATATATATATATAATGATATATATCATATATATTACTATATATATTATATTAATATATATATATATATATATAATATATATATATATATAAAATATGCAATTTACTACATATATATATATATATATATATATATATAGTATATATATATATATATATTATATTAGGTGATATATAATTATAATATATTACTTTTCAACTCAGCCTATATAGTGATTACCAATGTAGGGTAAACCATACCAAACTGTACTTTTGTTGCTGTGTTACAGACAAACGCACGAAAATGGTGTATTTTGAAACTTATGCAATATGATACCAGTAGTACTATAATATAAATATTATATTCTATATTTAATATACACTAATATATTATATAGTATATATATTTATATATATATATATATATATGATAATATAATACTATAATATAAGGTATATAGTAACCATATAACTTGTGCGTAGTACTTTACAGATCAGATATCTATATTGGTCTATCTCATTTAAGTTTGAAAAAAGGTCAGGTATTCACGTGGTGTGTAGATAAATATGGTCCTGGATACTCTTAGGTTTACTAGTTCGAGTGGAGGTAGAGAGTGGAACTTGTTGGAGAACAATCTTAATGAGATGTATATTTAGATTGGGAGTGACAATTAAGAGCTATCAGATTTGATTGTGGCGGCACGAGAGTATAATCTAAATGAGGTGGTGGAAATAGAGGGGTTTTATTGCGCAGGAAAAGTGAGGGGAAATGAATAATGGTAGAAGAAAAATAGATGCATTCAGATAAATTAAGAATGAATTAAAGAGATACGATGCGACGTATAGATACCAATATTTGATTATCGCTATAATTATAGTAAATCAAATAATATTGAGAAAATTGAGAGAGAAGAAGATAATAAATTGTATTAGGTTTTATGACACTATGCATTACAGGCGTAATGCAATAGGATGATAGGCGAATGCTCTATGCGCAGGTGTTGGTTGGATATAGTGGAAGGTTATATGGTAATTTCATGAATGGAACCATTATATATGAGTCACGTATGACTCACTAGTGAAGAGGCTATGTGTTTGAAGCTATATTATGTACTGACATAATAGGTGATTAGAGGTTACATTAATGTAGCGAGTGCGAGTAGGGTGTGTTTATGGCTCCGTGTTATTCAATGATTGGTAAATGTAGACTAGATGGGTTATGAATAAGAAAATTTAGAGCATTTATAAGGGGGTGTGTGGTGCAATTAGGTTGAAAAAAAACGTAATTGAGGAGGTTAGTATATGGAGTGTAATAGGAATGGTAGAAGAAGTAAGAGGTGCCCTACTTATTATATTGCGGATGTGAGATGAGTTTTTAGTGATGTGGCGAATCTGAAGTAGAGTTTCTGAGCAGGGTGGTAAGTAAACAGGAGGGGTTTGAAAGTCTAATAATAATATTAGTAGTAGCAGTTATGAAGTAGTTTAAGTAAGGTGACGTCTCTGCGGTAGTGAAGTATTATTGTACGAAATTTGTAGCATACTGGAACAAAGAGTATTGTAACTGTCAGTATAGAAGTATATATATTTTGAGCAAAATATGTGTGGATGAAAAAGCTGAAGCGAATGATGGCAGAGTGTTGGCAAGACAAAGTTGTAAAAGTGGTAGGAAAGGTGACATGATACAGTTTAAATGCTTAGTCATGTATCTGCTAGGGTTTTTTCATAGAGGGTATGTTGGTTACATAGTAGTGAAACCAGGTCCTTTGAATAATAGGTATACGAGAGATATAGGAAAACTATATCTTATAGGGCGAGTGAGTCTCCGTTTTTAAAGTATTGAGAAGAATTGATCAAATAAAGTGGCAGAGAATGAATACCGCATTAGGCGGTATACAGTTGTTGGAATGGTCTGACAGAAATGCGCAAATATGAGAAGTAGATAAGAGATAATAGAATATTTTGAGATGTGTTTCTAGAGTCATATCTAGATTAGGACAGAGGCATTGCATTAGAGGTCGGATTAGTTGTTAGCTTCGATTGCGATATATAAGTGGTAGAAAGACTGGAGATAATATAACGTGGCTGAGGGATAAATTTGGCCGGCTGGAGAGACTTTTTGCAACGAAACACACAAAGACCTTGGATTGATGCTCAAGTAAGTACCAAGGACTTGCGTATGAAGGAGATGAAATGCAGAGTTTGGTCAGAGTGCGAAGAGAAGAGTGTACATATTATTTTATAGGGTGAATGACGGGGTTATTAGATGAGGGATGTATGTAGGCATAGTGAGCCTGTTGACATGAGGAGGATGAATCCGCATATTGACGAGATATCACTATAAACAGTGAGGGTACGTCGGAGTCCCTTGAAGCTATAGTAAGTGGAATTATTTAATATGATGCGACGAGTTCTCACATAAGTCATGTTGTTCTACAGTAAAGGGATACTTTTTTATCGACTTGCGTCATGTTCTTATATATATATAGTCTACTAAAATGTTATTGGGTCAATTACAAGATTCGTATGCGACCACTCACCCCAAATACCGGGAAAAAGGATAAAAATAAGAAAGAATAGATGAATGAAGGTAAGTTCATATATGAAATTGCAACACTTACTCGCTTACACACAACACAACACACTCATACACCTACACCCTACACACACGACTACACTACACAACACATATATACATAGCACGTCACTGACTAATATTTATAATATTACATACACTTATATAATACACACTACACCATATATATATAAATACATAAGTATCAATACAGCTCTTATAAAGGAATGCATACATACAATGTAGTTGTATCTTTTTATTATTATGAATATAAGTATAATTTATTATACCCAGTATTAATACTGGTTATATAATATATATAATATTATATATAATATAAATATATTTAAATAAAAGTATATAATATATATTACTAAAATATAAAAATTAATATGCTTAATACATAAATATTGATATCTAAGTATTGAAAAGATAAATATTATATAATTATTTAGCAGATGAAATAAGTAAACCAAGAAGCCTATAACATTGATAGAAAATATTTAGAAATATAAGAATATAGTAATATATTAATATTATATATAATATATATTATATATTATTAAATATTATATAATATATATAATATATATTATATATTATATCATTATATATATATATAATATATATTATATATACTAATATATATAATTTTAGCGCACGGATGGTTTAAATATATTTATTAATGTAATAATTAATAATAAAGAGATTATAATCCTATTTTAAAGAACTTTACCTAAAATTAACTTACATAAATTTAAAACAATATATTTAGCTAATTGCATCTAATTCATATAAATAAAACCAAATATTTTAAGTCTCCTACCCCTCTCTCCTCGCGCCTCTTATACCAGCGCGAGAGTAAAGTTCAGGATAGACTTACTCACCTTGATGAACATAGGATATGTAACCCAAAAGCATGTTATATTATTTGGCAGATATTAAGACTATACTGACTTCGTATGGCGAACATTCTCTCAAAGGGAGTGAATTACAACTTGAAGAAAAACAAAAAAGTTAACACTCGCAATTATGTGAGGTGCAAAGTGTGCATGTAAACGTGTGGAACTATGTCATCCTGCTGGACTTTTGCTATGCTCTCTTTCTTAGTCACACCAGGCCTTCAAATAATTCTCCTCCATTTTAAAGGGGAGTGATGCTTGTGATCATGACTTTTCATTCTTCAATTCCTTATAAAGTAAAAGTAATACAAATTTCATATTAATATATCTTGTTAAATTGATCAAATTAATACAAAAATCTTGAAATGTAAACTAAAAACTGCTAATAGTAAAACATTGGACATAAATTTTAATTTTATTTACTATCGAAAAAAATGCTTTTATGATATATAATATAACTATTTATATTAAATAATATAATAAATAATTATATATATATATATACATAGTATATTATATATTTGTAATATTATATACAGCTAATTATAATATATATATTAGAATATTATTATGATATTATATTATAATATAAAATATTATATATTAATTATTAATGTTAATTTATCACTATTATATATATAGGTATTATATTATATATAGTATATGTATGATATATAATTTCTCATATGTAAAATAATAGAAATAGCATTGGATCTCATTATCTATTTATATACACAATATATATATATATATATATATAATATATATATATACATATTTCAATATATACATAATATGTATATATATATATATATATAAATAATAATATTATATATATATATATATTGACCAGGAGGTGAAAGCCGCATCTTGCAAAATTTTTGGATAGCTAGAGAATTGCCTCGTTAACTAATAAACTTTGATTTCGCGGTCAATTTTTCAATTATTCCTTATGGAATAACTACTTTGTATCTTTTTTAGATGAGTTTTTAGGTTGGTCCTTTTAAAAAGATAGATTGCTTCTTTTTCAATCGCTTTTCTGCATACTCGAGTTTGTCCCATTTGTTTGTCAAGATTTTTTGACTTAATCATCTCATCTGACAGATACCACCAAATTTGAATATTGTGAGAAGTTTTGTCTAATAGTGTTATATGCATTTCAAGCCTAGTTACAAAGACAATTCTAGCTTCTAATAAGATCTTCAGTTCCGAGGAATATTCTGAACTGCTGCCTAAAACGGAAAATGTACACGAGAAATATACTTTGTTTCAAGTAGATAAATTCTCTCCCTTCTTTACATGGAATTTTTTTTATGGTCAATTCCTAGTTCTAGAAATTTCTTCTCTTATATTATAAGGTTTCTAGCTGGGGCAGTCAAATCTTCTAATTGAATGAATGTTTTTGTTGTAAAGTATGGGTGTTTTAATAACTCTGAGTGGTTTCAATTTGTTCCCACTGATTCGGAGAGAGAAAGTTTCAGGAGTACCGGCAGCCATCATAGTAATATAATATAGTCTTTTAGTTGCAGAGGCCTTTGGCTCACTGAACAATGGTCGAAATATTCACATACTCCACAAAAGCGGAGTACAACATTAATTTCGATAATATTAGCGTGCATCATGAATACACACACATACATTCTTAAATACCCTATGCGTTTATTGATACGATGGGACACATACACATAAACGATGACACGAATTCGATACGTGGAAACTATGCTAGGAGAATACGCGGTAGGTTTGTTTATGGGAGAGCATAGTTCCGAGTGAGAGAATGGGATTAGTGTAGCTCGCAGACTGATGTTACCCAAATTAGATAATCCTATCGTGCGGGTAATCTATATCAATAATAACATCGAAAAGATACAAATTGCAAGTTAAAACTTAGAGCCCCCAATGGCAGTTCTCATCCCACCTTGCCTCTAAAAGTTATTGGGTGCGTACCCATTTTTGTTGGAACAAAAACGACCTTTAAAAGGATTAAGCAAGCCATAATTCGAGAAAGTAAAAGTGTCAAATTTATCACTGAAATTGCTCCTTTTTTACTTTGATTATTAGAAAAAACGAATTTCTTGCCTCCAAGCCGTTATTAAGCTTTTCGCACAAACAAACTCAGACCCGCATACAATATATATAGTATATATAATCATATATATATATATATTAGATATATATATTATATATCTATCTATGATAGTATATATATCATATTATGTAGGTCTAAGTATTATATTACGCATTAGTATAGTATAGTATATATATATAATTATTATATATATATATAATATAATATGATATAGTATTAAGGTTTATATATATATATATATATATTACTATATAGTAAGTATATAGCTATACGTTTATTTATATTTATATATAATTATTATAACTATATTCAAATATATAGTATTAGTTATAATAATATATAGTTATTATTAGTATTAATAAGTATATATATATATATTATTGCTCATTATTATAAATATAATATAGATTATAATCTAAGTATATGTACTACTTATATATATATATATATTAGTAATGCGGGTAACATCCGCATCTATAGTTATACGTATATTATAGTTATATCTATATATATAGATATATAATAATATATTACTATAATAATGTTATATATAATATAATATATATATTTATATAAGTATCTCCAGTAGTATATATATATATGTACAAACCCAAAGTATACTATTATACTACTAGTAAGAGCTATCGTATTACTGTAGCTAGATTCACGTATAATATTATAATATATATACTCATATTATTATTTATATATATATGTACTATATAATATACTATTACACTTATTATTATATATTATATATTATGATATATTTATCGGCCTAGTTAAACATAATTTATATGAATACATATATATAATATATATTTATTATTTATATATATTAGTTATAAGGTGTGAATTGGGAGTCGTAAAACAGAATATGATATATATATATATATATTATAATACTAATAGCTAATAGTGAATAATAAGTATACTATAATATATACTATGTAACGTTAATTGAGCAAAAAATTAACGGAAGATATAATCATAAGCTTTTATATATATAATATATAATATTTATATATAGTAGATATAGTAATATATAGTTTGTATATAATATGTATATATTAGAGTTAGTATGCTTTCGTGGCGTTGTGTTGTCTGTATATGTAGTTGCAACCTACGTAGAAGAAAAGGCATGTTTTATTATGGCTGTACATTCTGCGCTGGTTTGGCGAAACAGTACTCTCAAACTAGATGTACTAAATTTATTGAAGTGTGAAGCAATTTCAGCAGAATTGATGAATGCCGCCGGGGCGCGCAAGTTGATTTTAATTTTTTTGAAAGTTAAAAAGTCGTTGTTGCTTCTAAATTATACTCAGATGAAGCTTTTCTTTAGCATGAGAAATGATTTGTTGATTGAAATGTTCGAGCCAACGCACAATTTCTTCTCTGCAATCCAACACTTGTATGTCCTTCTAAATGGGTGAGTGGCTAATAAAAAGATGAGATGATTGTGTTAAGTATAAATACGTATAAGCGGAGATAACTCAAGATCGCTCTACTCATAAGATATATAGTATAGTATCTTTTTTTAAAAAATTATTCTCGGTTTATTTATAATGAAAGTTTACTATGAAAATGACAAATGATTAGACTGCTCCCATTAACATTGATCATTAAATCAGTTATTATTTTTATGACATATAATGAACAATTTAAAAATGGCAGCCTTAGATATTATTCATTTATTATTATGTATTATTATTATTATTATTACTTATTATTATATTATTAATTTATTTATTATTTAGTTATTTATTATTTATTATTTTATTATTTAATTATTATATTATTTATTTATTAATAATATTATTATTCATTGATTATTATTATTATTATTATTATTTATTATTATTCATTATTATTATTATTATTATTATTAATTATTATTATTAAACAGTATTTTTTAGCAATATTGTAGCATTTGTATTATTCTTAGTAGTATGGGTGTACTGAAGTATAATTATCATTATTATAATTATTAGTATTATTATTATTATTCATTATTATTATTATTATTATTATTATTATTATATTATTATTATCTATTATTATAATTATTCTTTATTATTATTATTATTATTATTTATTATTATTATGTATTATTATTAATTATTATTATTATTATTTATTATTATTGAGTTTTATATATTATTGTTATTGATTATTATTTATTCATTTTATAATTATATATTATTTAATTTTCTGAAATTGAAACTAGTAATTCTACTTTGCATTAGATCCTCATTAGACCTCCACAAAGTTTCATATGTTAGGGATTACGGTTGATAACAGGCAGTACAAGTTCACTTATATCATAAAAAATGCCAGTTGAAATTTTTAAAATGCAAAAATAAGTAAACAAAAAAAAAAATGTTTATTATTTAAATTCTAAATTTGTCATAAATATTTTTTAAATTTGTCTATTTTTTGGCAGCGTAATATATTCTATACAAATAAATAACATTTTAATAATAATACTAAGGTTTATTTTTTAACTTCGTCAAGATTTACAACTGAAACTGGCATTTTTTAATTAGCTACATGTCAAACTTGTGCTGTCTGTATCACCTAATCCCATTATGATCCCAAAATGAAACTTTGGGAGGCATAAGAAAAATATACAAGTTAACGTTTGTGAATTTATATATATATAGACTATTATATATATACTAAATATATATATA
>JABUQX010052954.1:0-13957 GCA_015478945.1 Trachelipus rathkii
ACGTAATTTGTAACGAGAAAATCGTTTCTATGTAGATTTTTGCTGTCGAAAATCTTTATAATATCCTCAAATGTTTCATGATTAAAAAAACATGCCAAAAAATAAAGACAATATACTGCACATAGATTTGAGTATAAAGGCTGTACAGGATAAGCCAAAGTTTTTATGTATTTTATATTATTAGTTTTCAAAAAAGAAGTTATATAATAATTATTCAATATAATTTTTAAATCTAAAGAATCCATCAGATAAACAATATTGTTTTCGTTTTTAAATACAGCTACCCAGTGCCCGTCTGCTATATGTCGGGGGGAAGTGTTGAATATAAAACCTGTACCCTTCCTTATCTTTACTGTATCGATTTCATTAAGAGCAAATATACCCCTAAAACGATGTCGTTTTTAAACACAGTTTTTATTTCATCTTCATCCATACTTTTTAGATTGTGGTGGTTTTTAATAATTTATGACTATAGGACTTTAATAGTTCACCAACACATTACGACTACGATCTAGTTCTATTATCTGTGAATTTTCAATATACACAAACACAGTAAGGGGTTGCTGGATAGGTTTGTCAAATGTCAACGATAGACTAAGTATACCTTGTTTTACTACATTTAAATGATGACCTAAACTCGCAGATTGATCAGCTGATAAGTCGAATGCGTACAGATTACTGTTCTTGGCGTATTCTTCAAGATCTATCCCTATTCCGTTATCACTGCATGAGACAGTGTTAGCAATTAAATCATAAAAAGGTCTTGTACATAAAGTTTGGTTATTGTTAAGCTGTAGTTCATAAGGACGACCGTAAGGGGACCCGTTTACATGTAAACTGACACTCCTTACATCAAAAGGTTCAAATTTAAAGGGTGAACGTTCATATTGACCTATGAACGAAATGACTGATCATACGAATAAAGTTTATGTGGGTTAGATACATTTACAATATTGGGAATTATACTGAACAGACCTGTAGTGAAGTTTAACTAATTTGTTTCAAGCACGTTTAATAGGAACTTTGTGTACGTGCTCAAGAGAGATTTTTCGATCAAATGTCTTCTGGGGTAGTATTTCACTTTTCGCTAACATAGAGATAGGCTTCTAACAACTTGTAAACAGGTTTAGGTGATGCGGTGGTCGCTGATGTTTTAGATTTTACACCTATTGCAAATTTCGGTGATGCTCTTGTAAGTTTTATTTTAACTTCAACCCCTGGTAGAATAAGCCTCTCTTGAGAAAATATATCACCACTTACTCGCCCGTAAAACTCATACGTTTTTCTATCGTTTTTACTCGCCTTATCTATATGTCTGGCTGAATCCTTGAAACTATAAAATCCACACGTTTGAAGATGACTCTGTTTAGCATCGTCAGAAAAATTTAATAAATGTTCTATATAATTTCTGTACCCGTAATGTGCGGCTGATGTTCCTAATGAAGTTTCATTAAGATATACATCGATTTGGTTAAAACAAGTGTACATGAAATTGGACTCTGTATACACTATATGTTCATCTCCTGTAGGAAGATCGTTTCCATCTTTATCGACCAATTTGGTTTTCAAATATAGAAACACACTAGAGGGATCTAGATATAAATCGGAAGTTCCTGGAATATTGAATTCGAGAGGTACATCAGTATTGGTTATGGAATGTACAGGGTTAATACTAATGAAGTTGGATTCACAGACACTGATCTGTGTAGGGTTCACCGAGAAGAGATCCAGTTCACTCTTACAACAATCAGGACTTGAAGAATGAAGGAAATGCATCCTGCTAGAGGAAAGATTCAGGTGTAAATGATGAAAAACATACATCTAACATAGTTTTATATATATTTTTAAAAAGAGGTTGCATATATATATATATATATATATATATTATATGATATGTAATATATATATATATAATGTATATATTATATTATATATATATATATATATATATATATATATAATATATATATATATATATATATATATATATACAACACATTAAAAAGGTGAAAATGAAATATATACAATATTTAATATTTTTTAATAATAAGTATTTTACATTAGATTGTGAAACTATATATATATATATATATATATATATATATATATATATATATATATAAAAATATAATAAAAATATTATATTATATTATATAATGTTGATATATTTTTAATATAATATATATATATATATATATTATATATATATATATATATATAAAAATATATAAATATAATATTTTAAAGTATATAAAGAGAAAAAAAAAAAAAGTTACAACATAAAAAAATCTCGAGATTTTTTTTTTTTTATCTTTTTTATCTTGTTTTTTTTTTTTTTAGTTTTCAATGAACTCTTCTTCTTCCTCTTCTTTTTCTTCTTCACTGATGTCTTTTTTTTCTTATTCTTATTCATCCGGTTCTTCTTAACGGTTTTTTTTCTTATTCTTATTCTTACGTCGCCCTATTACCCGTCGCCTGTCAATTTTACGGCGCTATATTTTGCGCTTTAATGCATCCAGCATTCTTCATCTGAACGTCTGTAATCCGTCTTTTTAAGGACTCACGAGGGATAGCTCCTCCTGCTATATCTTGTAACGTATGCATTCCTGTACGTATAGCTTTTTTTCCTAAATATTCACCGCTACGTTTAAATAGAGGTATAGCGCTTCGCATTAATTTAGCGAAAAAACCCCCAAGCCCATACCCTCGCTGGATCTTAGACCCTACAAATACCCTATCGCCATACATTTTTTTGTCTAAGGTTCTTAATCAGTTTATCTTTACTCGTTGTGAGCAAAATATAGAATGAGTAAATATAGGTTATTACACTGTTTATATATATTTGTCCGGTTCTTATAACAACATTTACATCATCTGATATTATATAGAATAAGATTTCGATTCGTTTTAAAAAATAGTCTAACATATTTTTCTACATCTTTTTTCTAATATGAACCTTGCATAATAAACTTCCATTTGTGAATGGATATGGTTACCTCGAGTATCCTTTTATATAATATCCGTATCTCGAAACCGATGCGTTGATCGGTAAGGTAAGTAATGGCGCTGGAAAGAGAAATAAATCGACAATCAGGAGTGAAATGTACAGCTCGTAATAATTGAGCCATGGTATCTCCTACATGTTTATGTTGACTAGTGGTCGTCATGTAAATGTACGCCACCCTTGACTTGTAACATCTCCGAGGAATGGCAGTATATAATTGAGAGATAAGTGTCTGCGTCGTTAAGACTGTTGTTCAGAGCAAGAGAAGGTTCATTATTTCCATCTATATTCTATTAGAAAACAGTGAATGTATCATACAGCTTCGTGTTTCATGACACATTTTCGAACCAAGCTGAACGTTAAGGATGAACACTCAGGTCTCTCAAATTCATTCCTGTTGTTGATCTTAAAGATTATACTCTCTTCCCCGATAGTTATTATAATGTATATTTAAATCTTACATAATCTTACTTCAGCAAACTGCGTGGTTTAAAATAACTCATGATGTTCATGGATTAACGTTAATACCCCGTCTATAGAACGAATCTTTTCATGAAATAGTCCGAACCTTTTAATTGTTTGTACGTTTTAAATCGGCATTGTTGTTTTTATTTTTTAATATAGATTTAACACTAGTCTGCAGATCATATACCATATAACCAATGACGAGCTGAGGAACATTCTCTATATAACATCTGATATCATTTCACATATCCTATCTCATAGAGATCTCTGTCGAGCTGTAGAGGATCCATTTAGCTCTGTCGTGAAATCCGAAACTTTATATCAGAGTAAATCTGCGATTGCCGAATGAAGGCAATTGTTAAATAGAATGATCCGACTCTGTTCATGATTGTATATGCAACTGTTTAATTGTTATAATTTCAGACGCTTTTATATAAGAGTTAAATTTGTCAGGGTAACCTATCCATTTCACCAGATACTGTTTATTTTTACCTTTCCCTTTTGAACCTAATATTTTTTCTATTTTATACAAATTAGTTTCAGGGTTAAACTGTATTTTCTGTATTTCTTGTTTATAAAATCCTCCTTTTACAGGTTCTCCATCTAGGTCTTTTAGATAATATAATTTAAGCTTTTCATCTGGAAAATCACGAATAACATCCACTTTAAAAACTTCTCTAGACCAACCCGCTTCATATCCTTTTCTAAACTTATCATCAGATCTAGAAACTCTTACGTAATCATTCACTTTTACCCCTGATTTATCTTTAATTTTACAAACTTTACGTTTCAACTCTAACACAGGTTTTATCTTTAACATTTCTATAGGTGTATGTTTTATAGTTCTATGAAAAGATCTATTGTAAGAATAAGCTAAATCGTCTAATATATCAATATATTTAAAAGTATTCATTTTAGTAAAATATCTATGCATTCGTTCTTTGATTGTACGCTGAACCCTTTCTACAATAGCAGCTTTATTTACCGAAAATATGTTAAAATATGTTATATTGTATTCAGTAATAATTTCTTGAAACTCTCTACCTAAAAATTCGGAGCCCTTATCCGTACATATCAATTTTGGATATCTGTCATCGTCATTTATAATTTCTCTCACAGCTACAGCCACTGTAGCGGATTTTTTATCTTTTAAAGGTTTTAACCATAAGTATCTAGAGTACACATCAATAGTAAAAAGAATGTATTGATAACCATCATTATAAGAACTGTATTTAATCATTTCCGTTAAATCTAACTGCCAGACATTATCGAGATGGTGAGCTATGGTTTTTCGGGTGGGAAATTTTCGACGGATAGGTTTATGTAAAGTAAAAGCTTCTTCGCTTTCTAAATATTTTTTCAACTGTTTTTTCTCGGTGTTTGGAAAGTTTGAAGCAAACCTGGTGAAACCTCCATAACTGTATGGCTCTTTCAAGTCGAAGTAATATTTGTCAACCGTCGTTTAGATCCATATAGGACACTGATATAAATACATTGGGTCTAGGTTGTATATATACTATATATATATATATATATATTATAATATATATATATATAATATATATTATATATATATTATATATATATATATAATATATATATATATAGGTTGAAAAGGATATGCAAAAACAATATATACAAAAATTATTTTATTTAAATAAACTATTTTTAAACATAATTTTCTTAAATAAAAATATTTAAACATTTATTACTCACAGGATGGGGGTTTTAATATATATAATATATCTTATATATAATATATATATATATATATATATATTATATATATATATATATATATATATATATACTAATATATTTATATAAAATATATATATATAATATAGTATATATATATATATTATATATATTATATAGTATATATATAATATATATAAATAATATATATATATATATTTATATTAATAATACAGAAAATATACACATAAAAAATTAATTTTAAAGGGAGATCTTGTTGTAGAATGTTGTCTATATACTGTTCTAAGCTTCTTCTTCCAACCGTCGTCATGTATGTATACAGATCTTTAGCTGTAATATGAAGTTCTCGGTTTTTATATTTCTCGGTTTTCATTTCTTCATCGTATAAGATTGTGAATTTTTCGACATCTATGATTTCTAACATACATGTAAAACTCTGAGCATTGAACATGTAACTTGAAAAATATACATCGTACATTAAACGTTGGGATGTACAGATAAGGTCGTCTAAAATATTAACCAAAATAAGTTTCTTCTCTACTTCGTTACACATGTTAATAAACATACCTATAGCTTCACGGCCAACAACACTAAATGCCTGAGGGAGACCTTCTATAGATACCTGTATTGCTTCCTCTCCACCAATTTCTTATTGACACGCTTTCGATGTTGTTATGAAGAGCGAAAACTAAGGTAAGACGCTTAGTATCGGTGTCGGACCCTCCAGAAACAGCTATCCCCCACTCGTTGATAGATGAATTAGTATATCCTTCTTCTTTCCATTTTGATACAGCGTCCTTAATATTTTTAAGATCCTCACATGAAATGAATAAAAGTCTATTTTGAATATTTGAAGGCGTACTACAGGTGATATACCGTTCGGACGATTGTTTCCTACGGAAACATAAGGAAACTGCTCCTTTAGGATGATCGATTCTCCATATTGTTATATCGTTTAAGCGGACGGATTTTAACTGAGAAGCCATTTTAGTAATGTTAAGGCTAGAGTGTAACTGAAGATTTGTTCATCGTGTCTTACTTTATATAACATGAAGAAAAATAGGCGGAGTCGAAATGAACCTATCAACAGACAACACATCGAACTAAACAATTAGGGTTAGTGTTATCTATATTTAGATCCAAATACGTGATATTTCACAGTTTCGAGGTGAAATAAACATTCAGGGTTGCGGTTATCTACCTTCGAAGCCATATACGGGATATATCAGCTTTTTTTCGCAATTTAAGGGTTGAAGGGTAAGGTTTCGCTATTTTCCGTTTTATTATTCTTTGAGGAGTACCTGATGGTTCGGCTATCCTTACATTAGAGGAGGAGGGGGACGAGGACGAGGGAATATTATCTAGATCGTTTAATCTTTGTTTATTTTGAATTAAACTTCTTGGGAAATTTACAGCTTGAAGTTCATATCTGATTTGATTCCAGCCTGTTACGGGTTGTTTCTTCCAGTCACGTGATAAATCAGATACTAAATCTACAATATTAGATCCTTCTACAATTGAGTCGTTAATTACGATTTGACCTAGATCATCCCATATTAATTGTTCTTTTAAAATATTATATAAGGCTACACCTCTGTTTTTAATAGAGATAGGTAGACAGCTCTCTATTACTGTTTTAAAGTCTTTCTTTTTATTAGTTTCCTCAATTTTTTCATTAACGATGTCTTCGTCATTCTTCTTCTTATGAGAGAGATCGTTTATAGAACCCGTTGTATAATCAGTACTGGTGTATTTTTCCTTTAAATCTAGTAATCTCTGTAAAACAGTTTGGTATTTCACTCTCTTTTCATCTAACCCTATTCGTGAATTTAAAATTACATTTAAATCGTTCTCTATAATACATAATTGTTCTATTCGTGGGTCTTGTAAAGTGGTAGGTATAGGCTGAGATGTTATACCCGCTGTTGTTTGTGAGGGTGTTGTCTGCAAGGAAATATTCTGAAGCTTTTGATACATCTCGAAAGGAAGAACTACGGCTTTCTTCATATTTTATCTATAACTTTACGCTCCCGTTACTAGTTTAGTTAAGATTGGTGACACTATTGAGAACAATAAAGGTAGGAATACACCCCCACCTTTCTGAAGTAATTTCTTTTTCTTATTGAAATTCTTATTCTTCGTCTTCCTAACGAGTGTACGAACGATGTTGCTGTGTTGACGTAACTTAGCTTTCTGTTTAGATTTATAGGTATAATTCTTTTTATAAGATTAATAAAGACATATCTCGCTTACACACGCGTGATAAGCAATGTACTTTTAAGATTATTTTCTTCTTCTGCTTTTCATTTAATTTGTTATAGTTTTTTATAACATGTAAATATTTTTCACCAACATTATGCCGAGAGTAAATTTTCTACTCTCATGAGTAAGAATGCTGTAGTCTCAATAAGAATCTGTATGTTCTTTTAGGATAAGTTCGCACATTAAATAAACCATGAGGTTTTCGATGTAACTTCTTTTATATACCTTTAAAAGATCTTTCGTTGAGAAGCGTAAACATCTGATTAGCTACACATTAATCTACTTACGTCACGACCGTTGTCCAAACGAACCAACAATGATATGAGTTTTAAAGATACATCTGCTCAATATATTTATTCTGATGACAAATGTTGGGTGATAAAAAAACATGGAAATATTAAATGATGAGACTATACAGTAAGACGTTCAGCTTTTTTCATTCATTTATGCATTAAATCAATCCAGTATAACAATTTTATGACCTTGTATATTATCCAAGGATTTAACATCGTACATTCCTTCATGAAACTGAAATCAGATCTTCAATCCCCGTAGGTGCAATTAGTGGCTGTTAATCCTTGCAAGCACAACCTATTTTACTGGTTTCTGCTTCGAAAATCTCTATTTCTCTTAGAATATTTAACAACAGGAATGTTTTTCCACAACCCGTAGGGCCTGTAACAAGACATGTAGAAGGACTGCGGAATAAGAATTTCACACATCCATACTCTTTAAACATTAAGATAAAAGTTTCATTTTTTTAAAAAACTATTATATTATTATTATATATATATTATATATATATCTTATATTATATATTATTAATATATAATATAATAATTACATATATATATATATATATATATATATTATATATAGTATAAATATTAAATATATATTTTTACTGTATAAAGAACAATGGCTACATAAGTTGTTTATCTAAGTCATTATCAGTAGAGGCGGAGTTAAAGGTATTGCGTATGTTATACAACCTTTATCTTCTCTGGGAATTAGATTGAAGAGTTAGTTTAACAAGGTTCTAGTACATGTGTAGTCATTTCATATTATCTATAGAAATCTCATACAATAAATAATAATAATAATAAATAATCAAATGATATAATAATAATAAGAATACTAATAATATGTTGCTACGACGTGAACCGTGAATAAATAATAATTACGATATAATAATTTTTCTTCTTGTTACAGTTTTTGAGCGTTAAAGAGTCATTCAGTTTTTTAGTAAGAAAAAAAAACATGGGTCGTAGATTCGAGATGTTTTTATTACCGAAATCTTTTCAAATCTTTTAGCTGTAAAGTCATTTAAAAATATTTAATTTATTCAATTTTATTTTCACTTATTAATATTCTTTTTTTTTTTTTTTTAAAAATAATTAAAAAAATAATTTTTTTTTTTTTTTTTTTTTTTTTTTTTATTTTTTTTTTTTTTTTTTTGTAATTGATGAAAAAAATAAAATATTTTTAAAAATAAATTTTTATTAACAAAAAAAAAAAAATCTGTATTACTGTTATTTAAACAATTGAAAAAAAATTACAGTTCAATCCATGCTGTTATATGAATGGAGATCAGGACGTCTCAGGAAGAATGGAGGTGGGTGGTAGTGGAGGTAATGATAACCTGAATAAGCAGCCTAGACTTATATCGAAAGCTGAGAGACGTAGAATACAAGCATGTAGAAGAGCTGAACAAAATCAAGTCGAAGATGAAAGTAGACATTGTGTTCCTGAAGATACCAGCAACCCCCTTCAACAACAACAAGAACAACAACAACAACCCCTCTGAAGGAACCGAATCTAATAGAGGTTTCAAATACGAATCGTCCTAAACTTGTTTCTAAAGCAGAGAGACGTAAAATACAAGCTCTTAGAAGAATGACGCAAAATCAGAGCGGTGGTGGTGTATCCTGTAATAGAACCAATGATGCTAAGAATTCTATTCAACAACCCTCTGAATCTTCAACTGAATCAGGATGTAAGGATTCATCGGATGGATCTGTGACCGTATCTGTATCTACACCTCCACAACCTCAACAACGCCGATGGAAACCATTAACATACATGTCGAAATCAAAAGGCGGGGTAAGTTTCATTTTACAGCTTCATTTTCATTCCTATTAATAATTATAGTAATATCTTTAATAAGTATCTGCACACACATATATATATTATATTATATATTTATATAAGTTATATAATATATATATATATTATATATATTATAATTATATATATATATATATATATATATATATATATATATAATATATATGGATCATAATTGATTATCTTAAACGAGAGAATCAAGGGCATAAACGTCATGTCGATATAAATGAAGCAGAAGAGGCTGAAGCGTTTAATAAACGTCATGCTAGCGAGACGATGTGAGAGCCGGTCCTTCTAATGTTAATATGGATGTTGATGATGAGGATGTTTAATTTACCGGACGACTCTGGTATTCATAATGATTCATGTTCTACACCGATGGATATCGATGAAGAGTAATAGACCGCCTTTTCACATCTGCTGTTAACCCCCTTGCCGCCCTGTTGCAGAGAATATATCCCCTCTTCTAATACGAGGTGTGTGCTATTGTATAATTATACAACTCAGATGAATGTTTGAGATTTGTATTACAAATATATATATATATATAGTATATTATATATATATATATATATATGATATATAGTATATTATATATATTATGTATAGTATATATATATTATATTATATATATAATATATATATATATGGTATATTATTCGTAAGCTACAACAGTTTTGTCAATAAATATATATATATATATATATATATAATATATATATATATATATATATATATATATATATATATATATATATTATATTATTATAATGATATGTTTTTCTCTTTTTTTTCAACAGAAGGAAATAAGACGAAAACTGGGCTGGATGTCGTAAGGACGCCGCAGAGAATTGATAACGAAAAGGGTTTAAAACCTGATTTGTTAAGGGGGGGTAGTAATGAGGGAGTGGGTTCGAATTCCACAGCTGAACTAATGAGTGTAACGAGAGCTGCATTATACGAAGAATTCAGAGGTTATCGATACACACAAATATAGGGTCAGGGTTGATGAAGCTAGGGTTTTCAAGCAAGGTAGGGATATAGGGGATTCTTTCATGAGAGTCATCAATGATATTATATTACATTTAAGAAATGACGTGTCACATAGAGAAGCTAGAATTCGTGTATGGTTTACATTCAATGACGGGGGACGGAATGAGTATCATGTGAATATCCCCTACGCTGAAATGGATAGAGAGGATTTGGTTTCTTACTTGACAGGGGTCGTGTTAATAACAGCTGTTTCAGTCGGGGGATAAGACTACAAAATTCAGTGATTTATTGTTGTAAGTAACGGTAGTCTCATGATATTGAAGGTAATGGCCCTATTTTATAGTCCTTTTCAAAGTTTATTTCTTCTCTCTAAAGGAAATTGAATCACTGTACAGTTAAGTAGTAAGTAAGTGGATGACGACACCGGAATACGAGGGAGGTTGCGTGATTTTAGGAGCCTATAAGCTTTTGGGTTGTTATAAATTGATTTCAGAGAAAACAAAGAAACCCTAACCGTTGAAACGCCCTCATATGATAAGTAAGTTAGTCAATACGTAATTCACGATTTAGTGTAACAAATAGGCTAACGGCTTGCGGATTACAATATTATGAAACCCTTAGGTGTCTGCAAGTTCGACGATTAGGTGATATGAAACGGGTGCTACATCATGTAGAATGATACTATAATCCGTAACGAGTAGATGAAAAATTTCCATGTAAATGTATCTACCTCCACGCGACAGGACCGTAAAAAAACCCTTATAACTGTAATAAGGTTTTCGAATTTTAAAAAACAAACTTAACCATTTCTATTATCCCATCCTAAACATAACAATTAAAAATCTACAATAGGTAGTGTAGAATGCCGTAAAAATACTTCACCTATTTTCTGTCAGTTATGTTACATTTTTATTGATGATTATCATAAACATATATCAAGCGAATGTCCCGAGTACCGTTGTTCTCAATGTCTCACACACCTTTGTAAGGGAAACGCGGAAAATGCGTTAGCCCCTAAGAGATATTGCAAGGAGTGTAATAGGGAATTTTATAATGAAGAATGTTACAACTATCATAAGGGGGAAATTTGCAGGAAAGTCAAGATCTGTGATAAATGTGATGAAAGTAAAATAGCTGATAAATATGGGATTCATAACCATGATTGTAAACATATAAAATGTAATGTATGCTATGAAAAGTATAATCCTGATAAAACTGGTCCACATAAAATGGTTACATGAAATAAAAAGAGAAAATACAGAAGGTAAAAACGTGTATACGTTACTGGACGATTTAGAAACGTAAATCATCAATAGCCAGGGTAATGCTTGCAGGAAGATCGTTGTGATGGATATGGTTCCTTATCTAGCTGTAACCATGTTAGTATGTTACAAATGTAGTGAAAAAGAAACAGAACAATGTGAAACATGTGGAACAAAAAGAACTGAAGTATTCCATCTGGATTTAGAAACTGCAGAAGAATACGAAAAATGCCCTGTTGATAAAATGATTAATTATTTATTCAAGTTCTCTGAAAATCATAAGAATGACGATATAATAGTAGCTGCCCATAATGGGTCGAAATTCGATACACAGTTTGTGTATGCGAAACTGTTAGGTAGAAGTAATCATCTAATCTAAGAACATAATCATGTTATATCAGTACCACATACTCTGCATTTTCCACCAGATTTCTAACAACACATTTCCTTTATCTTTACATTTCTAATAATATGCCTTGTGCTTTGAAAAAGTTACCTCAATGCATGGGGATTAAGGGGGATATAGCAAAAGGGTTCTTCCCATACAGGTTTCTAACTTTATAGCGAATATACTACAAAGGATGGATTCATATCACCACCGTCATAGGAGAGAGATGTATTCGAAGTCGATAGATGAATGATGTCAGAAAACGTGATTTTGATGGTTTGGTATAAACTTTGAGAATCGTGAACTATTGATATAAAAGCCTGAATGGTGTGAAATATTGCATACAGATGTAGAAGTTTTAGACAGAGTGTTGGAAAATTTCTCAGTGGGCGTAATTATGTTACGAGGATATGGACATAACATTTTAAAATAGATATGTTTGAATGAATGTAGTACTATCGCCGCTTTATGCTTTCAAAGTGTTTAAATGATTATAATGAAAGAAAAGTCTATCGCTCATATCAGTAGAGAAGACGATGGCCACTATTCGTTTGCAGGGATTAAATGGTTAACTTTCATGGAGTTTTATATGGGTCATTATATAGAACATGCAAGGAATGGAGGCGAGCGTAAGTTCAAGATTCGAAATAAATATTTACAACCTGACGGGTATACTGAAGTACCTTGTAACGAGTATAGGACAGTTAACGGGGATGCGTTTGTAAGGCTTAGACAGATCCATGTAGATGTACAGTTGAGAGATTTGAATGCATTGAATTGGCTTACTATGGATAAGGTTAACATGAAGAAGGTGGTATATTTGTATCATGGATGTGTATGGCACGGGCATCAGAGCTGTGAGAAAGGAAAAAAAAAGATACATAAGGGGATATCTAGTCTTGATCGACACAGGATAACTATGTTGCAGGAAGAATCATATAAGAATGCAGGATATGAAGTTATACGTGTATGGGAATGTGAATGGGAAAAATGATGGTTGAATGTGATGTAACTGTTGTGAATGGTGATGAAGAACGGATCTTGAATTTAGGGAAATATGTGAATGAAATAGGTCAGGAACCTGCAAATAAAGTATTGCGTATAGGGGAGGCGTTGTATGGAGGTCGTACTGAACCATTCGTATATTATTATCCCCCGACTAAAGGTAAAAAAAATATATTATCCTTTTGTGTGGTTCTGATTGTACATCTTATATCGCCTTTTGTTACAGGAAAACCAAGACAGTTTCCTTTCCGAGTATTTCCTAAGAACGTTATAGGTAGAGACTTCCTAGTATCCTGGAATTATTATCCAAGATGGAACAGATTATTTGGGTTTTTTGTGCTGGTGGTTGTTTTGGTGTGTTGGGGTTTGGTTGTCCGTTTGTTGTTATTTGTTTGGTTTTGTTGGGTGTTTTTTGATGTGTAGGTTACGTTTTGGTTTTTGTGTTGGTGTGTTTGTGCTTGGTGGTTTCTTGTTGTTGGGGTTTGTGGGTTGGTTTGGTTGTGTGTTATCTTTTGTGTGTCCTGGGATCGTTTGGGGGTTTGTGTTGTTGGTGGTGTGGGTTCACAGGACATATACAGATTCCCTGTTCTCGCCTGGAGGTATAAGGGCGGTTGAGTTGTTTTCACGCTGTGTCGTGACATATTGTTTGGTACGGGGAGACCTGGTGATACGACGCAGGGGAATATTGTAATCATACAGAGGCTTCAAGAGAGAACTGTAGAGGTGTTATCA
>JABUQX010052955.1:0-10000 GCA_015478945.1 Trachelipus rathkii
CACTGTCCCATGAAGCTTTAGGTGGATTTTCTGACTGCGACGAGTTCTCACTAATTAATAGTACTGAGGGGTAGTAAGGCTGGGGTTTTCTTTCGACTACCTGTACATAATATCTTCTACTGCTTTTTCTTTTCGATGCTCGTCAGCACCTTACTCCATTCTTGGGGAAATAGAAGGTAGATAAAGAAAAGAAAGAATATATATAATAAATTAAATTTATTATTAATTTAATTTTAATAAATAATAATTAATTTATAATATAAAAAAATAATTTTTATTATAATATATTATATATATATATATATATATATATATATATATATATATATTATATTATATATATATTATAATATATATATATATAATAATTAATAAAAAACCCTCACCACTGCAAGGTGCTTTTTTAGGATAATTAAAACTGCAGTTAAATAATAATAATAATAATAATAATAATAATAAAATAATAATTATAATATAATAATAATAATAATAATATTAATATCATATATAATTTCCAGAGTCTTTGGTTTTCTGCGAACACCCCGAAATTATTGACTCGCTATCAAGCCTTACGATGTTCTTGTTGATACCGTTGCGTTGACGCCTTTTGCGGGCTGGAAGCAACGCGATTCACTTGCATTTAACCTGTAATCGGGTGTGTTTATATATTATATATATAATATATATATATATTAATTAATATATAATATAATATATATATATATTATATATTATTATAGTATATATATATATATATATATATATTATATATATATTATATCTTTCTTTCTTTCTTTTTTAATCTTCCTTTATTTTCCCAAGAATTGGGAGTAAGGTGCGTGACGAGCATCGGAAAAGGAAAAGCAGTAGAAGAGCATTACAAAGTCGAAAAGAAAGCCCAGCCTTTTACCGCCCCCTCAGTACCATTAATTAGCGAGAACTCATTGCAGTCAGAAAATCAACCCTAAAAGCTTCATGGGACAGCGATGGACCCTCACTATGGTAGATAGTCAGGTGTAAGGGTTCATCCCTTTGGCCAGGTGGGCCACAAACCATACCCCCTCACAATCCCCGCCATTCACTCCTGTTATTAACCTTTCTCTCCTCTACCAAACTCACATTTTCTCCTTCAGACATTCGTTCACCGGCTCCAATCCACTTACTCTTCGGTCTCCCAGCGGTCGGTCCCAACACACTCGCCACTATTACATCCGCTTAACCAACCGATATCATTCATCCTTTCCACATACCAAACCATCTACATACTTTTATTTATTCTCTCATTTACCCCTTTCTCCACACCACAACAACTCTCTAATACGTTCATTCCTCATTTTATTAATTCTTTTCACACCTATCATGCCCCTAAGATTGTCCATCTGAACACATTGAACTTTAGATCTATACTTCTTATTCCAGACCCATAGTCTCACTACTATACAATAACAAGGTAACAACATTCCCTCATGTAAGACTCTAGCGCACTTAAGACTTAGTCCCTTTACATCCACGAACGATTTAATTGCACCAGCCACCTTTCCTGCCATTTCACAACTTTCCTACTAACTCTGCATCATCCCGTTCTCTTCTCATCCAACACATACCTAAATATTTAAACTCAGACACTTTGCTCAAGCTGGCTCACCAAGTCTAACATAACTTCCACACTGAGGACGTCCTTCACTCACAACCATAACCTTACTTTTATTCTTACGTTTACTTTCAAGCCCCTCCTTTACACACCCTGCCAAACAATCTTCTCTACCAATCCCTCTCAAACTCTCTTCAGATTCCCACAACAGAACAAATCATCCGCATTAAATAGGTAGGGCACCCTCCACTCATCTTCCTTCTCCATCATTTCTAACACCATTTCCTGCCATCCCCACCTCGATTCTTTCATAAACCCCATCCATATACAAATTGAATAGCCAAGGAGACATAACACAACCACTGTCTCACTCGCTATTAATCCTAAAACAATTACATTGACACCATTTATTCTTACACACGCTTCACTATCGTCATACATACTTTTGATTCCATTCAGAAAGCCTACCACCAACACCACTATTTATCACTAATACCTGCCATAAAGGCTTTCCCCATTAACTTCTACATCGCCTGTTTGCAATCATAAAACCTTTAAATATAATTTATTCTCTTTCTCCCTCATTTCTCAATCATTTGTTTTAATGTTAAAGATTTGATCACACATCCTTACCACTCCTAAACGCACCTTGTCTTTTCACCAATCAGCCCTTCATTCACTCGACGCACTCTTCTCGACTTAAAAATACCAGCATATTACCTTCCCTACAACACTCAATAAACTTATTCCCCTATAATTTCTACAGTTCCCCTTTTCTCCCTTACCCTTACAAGTGGTACTATTACCGCTCTTCCTCCAACCCTTGGAAACATATTACCCTCCATAAACGCTTTATCACACCAACTTTCCAATATCCAATCAATTACATCTCGCCTCCGCTTCTTGATCATTTCACCAGTTAATTTGATCTATACCTGCAGTTTACCATTCTTTCAACTTTCTCACTCACCCATTACCTCCTCCTTACTAATAACCTCACCCCAAATACCTATCCTTCTTGTGCCATCAAAAACCACACACATTCACTAACACCTCATCATTACTTAATATTGTGCAGATTTTCGAAGTGTTCTTTCCACACTCCCCTCACATCCATTTCATCAGTTACAAAAGCACCATCCCTATTCATATTCTAAGCAGATTCCCCTTATTTCTCATTCTTTACTTTTCGCGCTTCCTTCCAGAAGAGTTCCTATTCCCTTGTATGTCCCCATTAATCCTCCTTCCGAACTGTTCCATTTACCCCTTGTTTTCTCCTACGTATCCACCTTTTAGTATTTCTCTTTTCCTCACTTATATAATTCCAAGCATCTTTCTTTTTGAAACTTCATCATTTGCTTTTAGTACATTTACAACCACGCTTCTTTTTACCTTTAACCGCTTTTCATCACCTCTTCATTCCACCATTCGCTGTTAACATTCTTACTTCCTACTTTAGCACATCCACACACTTCCTTTGCACTACTAACAATTGCTTCCTTCATTTGCCCCCAGATTTGTTCAGTATCAACTTGTTCACATTCAACCGATTTACTAGCGAGCCCTCTTACATACTTATCCTTATTGTCTTGTTCACTTAACTTCTCACTCTTAATTTTACCTACTTCCTTTTGTTATCACCTCCTCTCCATCCAAGCCCCCACTAACTTTTAATTTTACATAGAACAACATAATGATCCTTATAATCCCATTCCTTAAACCCCTTATTGATTTAATCATCCAACACATACTTCAACATCTCCTTCTTCACCAACACCAAATCAATCCATACTTTTCACTTCGATACCAACTTTAGTATACTTATGGATACTCTAGTGTTTAAAGAAAGTATTACTTACACACATACCTCTCTCTCACAAAATTCAATCACCTTCCTACCATTCTCATTTTTCTCCGCCACCCCAAAAAACCCACTGTTATACCATCCTTTTTTAGATCACCTATCCACCATTTCAGGTCCCCCCAATACTTATAAAATCTGAAGCTCCTTACTCACCCTATCCAGAACATCATTCAGATATCCCAAAAAATCGTACTCCTCAAACGTTTCCCTCAGATGGACCATTCGTCACAACCACACATAAACCTTGACCTTTCAAACTTAATTTACCATTAGAATTCTAGGGACTCACACACACAAAGTCTACCATTAGCTTTGTACCACAGGTCACTATCAAAATTGCAACTCCTTTCCCCCTCTCTCATTCTCTTCCACCAGCACACAACCACATTTCACACCACACCACTTAATTTCACCTTTTCCTTTCATCTTTGTTTCAGTCACAGGCTGAGCAAAATCAAATTTGCCCTTTCTAAAATACATCCATCCTCTCTTCCCTTCTCCTCAACATTTATTCTCTAACATTCCATGTACCCATTACGATTCATTACAATTTCGCCGAAAATTTGAAGGTCGTTTACGGCGATCACGTCCATCTCCGAGGCATGCATCAGCATGCTTCTTAGCAAGAGATAGGTGGTAGTTGGGCATCCAACCCAACTACCACCGCCCCTAAGTCGACTTCTACGACACGAGGATCATACGATGTGAAGGACAATTCTTTCTTCCCTCACACTACAGGGATCATGAGTTTGTAGGGATGTCTGTAAGGTGTTAACTAGAAGTGGGGTGTGTACTTTAATATATATATAATATATGATATGTGGATAAATGGTGGTTAGTTAATATGTTGCCGGGAGGATGAGGGAGTGTGTAAAGAATATGAACGCAAAAGAGAAGACGCCATTATAAATGGGAGGTAATTTCATCGCTTCGAGTATGCGCTGTACTCTCCCTATATATATATATATATATATATATATAATATATATATATATATATATATATATATATATATATAATATATTATATATATATATATATATATATATATATATATATTAATATATATATATATATATATTATATATATATATTATATTATAATATTATATATATATATTAATATAATTATATATTATATATGTATATATATATATATATATTATAATAATATATATATATATATATATATATATAATATATATATAATATTATACTATTATTATATATATACCTCAGAAAACCCCGCCATTCACTCTTTTTAGTACTTTTATTCTCGCCTCTGCCAAACTCAATCTTCTCCTTCAGACATTCGTTACTGACTCAATCCATTTTTTCTTGGTCTCTCCAGCCGGTCGATTCCCCAACACACTCACCACTATACATCCCTTAACCAACCGACTGTCATTCATCCTTTCCACCTGACCAAACCATCTCAACTTACTTCATTTATTCTCTCATTACCCCTTTCTTCACAGCACATAACTCTCTAATACGTTCATTCCCATTTTATCAATTTTTTTCACACCTAACACGCCCCTAAGGTTGTACATCTCTGAACACATGAACTTTAGATCTATCCTCTTAATTCTAGACCCATAGTCGCAACTTACGTATATCAATTAACACAGTAAACAACATACCTCATGTAAGACCTAGCGCACTCAAGACTAGGTCTCTTTACATTCACAAGCATTTAATTACACCAGCCACCTTCCCTCCCAAATTCACAACTTTCCTACTTACACTGCATCATCGTTTCCCTTTTCATCTTCCAACATATATTTCCTAAATATTTAAACTCTAGACACTTGTTCTAGCTGCTTACCATCTAACATAACTTCACACCGAGGAATGTCCTCACTCACAACCATAACATTGCTCTTATCTACGTTTATTTTCAAACCCTCCTTTTACACACCCTGCCAATCTCTCTACCAATCCTCTCAAACACTCTTTCAGATTCACTACACAAAACCAATCATCCGGCATATATAGTAGGGCACCCTCCCTTCACCTCCATTCTCCATCATTCTAACACCATTCTCCTGCCACCCCCATCTCTAATTCTTTCTTTCTCTCTCTCTCTCTCTTTCTCTCTCTCTCTCTCTCTGCTCTCTCTCCTCTCTCTCTCCTCTCTATCTCTCATCTCTCTCTCTTCTCTCTCCTCTCTCTCTCTCTCTCTCTCTCTCTCTCTCTCTCTCTCTCTATATATATATATATATATATATATATATATAATATATTATATATATATATATATATATATACATATATATAATATATATATATATATATATTAATATATATATATATACACTTTCGAGGGCCACACGCTTCCAGGAAGCCGGCTGCCGCCACCGGGTGGTTCCACAGGTCGTGGAAGCGAATGATATATAGAGAAGTCGGCGCGGGGGCGTCGAGAGCAGAGCACCCCAGAAGGAGGTGCTTATTGTATCTTGAGAATTGTTACATCTGGTGGAAGTGGGGGAGGTGACATTGTCTAGTTTGAATCTATATTTAATCTGAATGATGTTTTGGGTGTGGTGACCTGATCTGCTCCGGCGAGGTCCATTTGGCCCTCTTCTGACAGCGTGTTCTTCCTAGCGGGGAAAGTTTTGGGTAGGGGTGTTGTTTAATAAGTTGTTATTTGGGGGTTTTGAAGGTATGTTTGTTGGTTTATGGGATATGGATATGTGTAAATTCCAATGAACCTATTGGGATGCGGGGCGGGGTTTATTATATTGTAAGTGTTGTTAATAGAATTGAGCTGGTGAAGAAGGGGGAATTTTAGTCTTTGTCGAGGGGGATTGGAGAGAATTTGGTGACAAGGGTGGGTGTGTACAGGTTTTCTGATGAATTTGTGTCCCCACCATCTCCAGGTGTGTTTAGATGGGGAGGGAGGTTTCGTCGTGTAAATATTGGATTGGGGGTGGTTTTAGTGCAACTTGTGATAATTCTGAGGGCTGTTTTTTGAGAGATTTGTAATTTATTTTTGTTCGATTTTGAGAGTGCTGGGAACATGCTGGTGATGCATTAGTTTTAAATTTGTTCTAAAGTTGTTTATAGGTAGTAGTGAATGTGTGTTTCCTATCGGCTGAAGTTTGGTTGGGAAAGGGTTCGGGGGTGTTTAGTTTTCGTTAAGTTGCGGAAGTGATTTGGTCTCTATGTTGGGGAGAACACGTCATATGAGTGTCGTATGTAAGTCCTAATATTTTTGGGGATTTGTTTTAATGGAAGGAGGTTGTTGTTACAGGTGATTAGGGATGGGAGGGAGGATTGATGACGCGTCAGTGGGTTAAAAGGGTGGATGCGAGGACAAGGGGGGATGCGGTCATTTGTTGGAGATTAAACATTTTTCTAATAATTGTAGATATTCTTGGGTATTTGTTGAGTGGCTGTATTTACTTCTGGATGTTGGGAAATAAGACTGATGTCTTCTGCATAAGTAATAAGTTTGGTGGGTTGAGGTGGGCAGATCTGCGTTGAGAAGTTCTGAATCAAAATGGAGAGAGAATGGCTCCCTGTGGGACTCCGTTTTGCAATTTGATAGAAATGGGAGAGGTTGTTTTTGTATAAAACTTTTGCAAAACGGTTGGTGATGAAATTGGAAAGCCATTTTTGTCATTATTTTACTAGGGGGGAGTGGAGGATTTTTGGAATAAGGTGTGTGTGGGGACGTTGTCGAATGCTTTGTTATGTCTATTGCTGTGAGTAAAGATCGGGAAAGGGATTGGTTGAAGCCATTAATTGATGTGTTGTGGAGAGAGTTTGAGGGCTTGTGGTTGTAGAATGGTTTGCTTTTTGGAATCCGTGTTTGGAAGCTGGAGAGGAATGGGATTGGGAAATTTTATTTAATATTAATGCTTTAGCAATTTACTGATGGAGCAAAGCAGAGAAAATGGGGCGATAGGAGAGGGGGAATTGGGGTCTTTTTTTGGTTTGAGTTTAGGGATTATGTATGTTTGTTTCCAGATTGGGGGAATATATATATATATATATATATATATATATATATATATATATATATATATATATATATATATTATATATATATATAATATATATATAATATATATATAATATATATATAATATATATATATATATATATATATATATATATATATATATATATATATATATTATAGTTATATATATATATATATATATATATATATATATATATATTATCGAAGTGAAAAGTATGATTGATTTTGTGTTGGTGAAGAGGAGATGTTGAAGTATGTGTTGGATGTTAAAATCAGTGAGGGGTTTAGGAATTGTGATTATTCGGATCATATGTGGTTCTTATGTAAATTAATTGTGGGGCTTGGATTGGAGGAGGATAGGTTGATACGAAAGAAGTAGGTAAAATTAAGGTGAGAAGTTAATTGAGCAAGACAATAAGGATAAGTATGTAAGAGCGCTCGCTAGTAAAATCGGTTAAATTTGGAACAAGTTGATACCTGAACAAATCTGGGGCGGCAAATGACAGGAAGCCAATTGTTAGTAGTGGCAAAGGAAGTGTGTGGAGTGTGCTAAAGTAGGAAGTAAGAATGCCAACAGTGAGTGGTGGAATGAAGTGATGCAAGCGATTAAAAGTAAAAAAAAAAAAGCGTGGTTGAATGTACTAAAAGCAAAATGATGAAGTTTCAAAAGAAAGATGCTTGGAATTATATAAGGAGGAAAAAAGAAATACTAAAAGTTGCATACGTAGGAGAAAACAAGAGGTAAATGAGCAGTTTGGAAGGAGGATGAATGAGGACATACAAGGGAATAGGAAAGCTCTTCTGGAAGAGCGCGAAAGGTTAGAATGAGAATAAGGGGAATCTGCTTAGAATAATGAATAGGGATGTGCTTTTGTAACTGATGGAATGGATGTGAGGGGAGTGTGGGAAAGAACACTTCGAAAACTGCACAATATTTAACAGTAATGATGAGGTGTTAGTGAATTTATGTGGTTTGATGGTGCAAGAAGGGATAGTTTTTGGATGAGGTTATTAGTAAGGAGGAGGGTAATGGGTAGAGTGAGAAAGTTGAAGAATGGTAAATCGGCAGGTATAGATGAAAATTTACTAGTTGGAAATGATCAGTGGGCGGAGGCGATGATGGTGATTGATTGGATTTGGAAGGTGTTGTAATAAAGCGTTTATGCGAGCGGATTATTAGCTTCCAAGGGATGAGGGGAGGAGGCGGTAATGTACCACTTATATAAGGGGTAAAAGGAGAAAAGGGGACTGTAGAAATATAGGGAATGTTTTATGAGTGTTGTAGGCGAAGGTTATATGTGGTATTTTGGTTCGAAAGAGTGCGTCGACGTGACTGAAGGAGACTGATTGGTGAAGAAGAGAACAAGGTGCGTTTAGGAGTGGTAGAGGGATGTGTGGATCAAATCTTTACCATTGAAACAAATGATTTTGAAGGAAAATGAGAGAAGAGAAGAATAAATTGTAGTTTTATGGGATTTACACAGGCGTATGATAGAGTAATAGGGAAGCTATGGCAGGTATTAGTGATATATGGTGTTGGTGGGATGCCTTTCTTAAATGGAATCAAAAGTATGTATGACGATAGTGAAGCATGTGTAAGAATAAAATGGTGTCAAAAGGTGATTGTTTTAGGATTAATAGTGGAGTAAGTGAGACAGGGTTTGTTATGTCTCCGTTGGTTATTCAATTTGTATATGGATGGCGGTTATGAAAGAATTTCGAGGTGGGATGGCGGAAATGGTGTATTTAGAATGATGGAGAATCGAGATGAGTGGAGGGTGCCCTACCTATTTATATGCGGATGATTTGGTTCTGTGTGGCGAATCTGAGAGAGTTTTGAGAGGATTGGTAGAGAGATTTGCAGGGTGTGTAAAAAGGAGGGGCTGAAAGTAAACGTAGATAAGAGTAAGGTTATGTTGGTGAGGGACATTCCTCGTTGTGAAGTTATGTAAGATGGTGAGCAGCTGGGAGCAAGTGTCTGAGTTAAATATTTAGGGTATGTTTGGATGAGGAAGTGAAACGGATGATGCAGAGTGTAGTAGGAAAGTTTGTGAATGGCAGGGAAGGTTGCTGGTTGCAATTAAATTCTTGCGGAATTGTAAGGGGGACTAAGTCTGAGTGCGCTAGAGTCTTACATGAGGGTATGTTTTACCTGTGTTATTGTATAGTAGTGAGACTTATGGTCTGGAATAAGAAATTTAAGAATCTAAAGTTCAATGTGTTCAGATGGACAATCTTAGGGGCATGCTTAGGTGTGAGAAGAATTAATTAAAATGAAGGAAATGAACGTATTAGAGAGTGTGTGGTGTGTGAAGAAAGGGGTAAAATGAGAGAATAAATGAAAAAGTATGTTGAGATGGTTGGTCACGTGGAAAGGATGAATGATTAGTCGGTTGGTTAAGCGGATGTATAGTGGAGAGTGTATTGGGAACCCTACCGGCTGTGAGACCGAAGAGAAAGTGGATTGAGTCGGTGAAGCGAATGTCTGAAGGAGAGAAATGTGAGTTTGGCAGAGGCGGAAGAAAGGTGCAGATAGGAGAGAATGCGGGGTTTT
>JABUQX010052955.1:12500-37500 GCA_015478945.1 Trachelipus rathkii
GCTGAAAGATCTTGTTAGAGACTTATCTCTATCGAATGAGAAAGCAGAGCTTCTCGCCTCAAGACTAAAGGAGAAAAATTTACTTCAGGAAAATGTTCGCATCAGTTACTACCGAAAGAGGAATTTTAACTTAGCAGCATACTTTACAGTAGATGGTCCTCTTTGTTATTGCCATGATATAGATGGATTATTCCTTGATTTGTCTCAGACACATATAGCTTCTGAGTGCCGTCTCTTTATAGATTCATCTCAAAAAAGCCTGAAGTAGTTCTTTTGCATAATGGTAATGTAAAGCCATCTATTCCCATAGCCCATTCGGTCCATCTCAAAGAGACATATGACACTATGGATATACTGCTTAAAGCAGACAAATATCACAGCCATCAATGGATTCTCTACGGAGATCTGAAAGTTATAGGCATGTTAATGGGAATGCAAGCTGGATTTACAAAATATTGTTGCTTTCTTTGTCTCTGGGACAGTCATTCTACTAATGAACACTATGTTAAACGTGATTGGCCTTTAAGAACTGCATATGTCCCAGGAACAAGAAATGTCCAGTCTGTTCCCTTGGTTGATCCTCCAAAAATCTTTCTACCACCACTCCACATCAAACTTGGTTTAAGGAAGAATTTTGTTAAAGCAATGGAAGAAAGTGAATTTCAGAGGGGTTCAGGTACCTTTCCACAAGAAAAAATTTTTTTTACCGAAATTAGTATAGCAAAATTGAAGGAGGGAATTTTTGTTGGACCACAAATCAGGGAAGTTTTAAAAGACATGGATTTTGAAAAGGCTCTCGGTCCTCTTGAATTGAAAGAGTGGCTTTCTTTCAATTGGATATGCAAAAACTTTCTTGGAAATAACAAGTCTTCTGAATATAAAAGTGGTATTGAGAACCTTCTTGACGCTTATAAAAGAAATGGATTGTCGCATGTCTTTGAAGATGCATTTCCTTTATTCCCATCTAAACTTTTTTCCCAAATGATCTTGGTGCAGTAAGTGACGAGCAAGGGGAGCGCTTCCATCAGGACATTAAGACTATGGAAACTCGATATCAAGGATTTTGGAACAAAAGCATGATGGCTGACCATTATTGGATGTTATATCGTGAAAATCCAGACCAAACTTATAAAAGAAAATCACAAAATCAACGCTTTTAAGGCTTTTTGTTTAGTAAATTTTAATTATGCAATAAGTTTATTTATATTCTTTATATAAATTCTATTAATTTTTGTAATACGAGTGTATAATGTATATTAATTTCATGGAAATAAATTCTTTGCGTGAATTTTGAATATTTAAAACCTTACATTTTCAAAAAAACAAAATATTTTTTTTATTTTAAAAACTTTACTACGCGATAGAGAAAAACTGAAGCCAGATTTGGAATCAGCGTCAAAAATGCATTCAAAAAGTGTAATTTGGTCAGTGATGAAAAAAAAGTTATTTTTGTTGACCAGTGTAATGGGGCAAATCATCAAAGCCTGCAATTTTATGGTATTTGCATGCTATTGTGGCAACAACCATTTTAGGTATATCTGGTTTCACATTCTTATTTTCTTAATAGAATTTTATGATTAATTTAGTTTTCTTTTATTAAAGTATTGCTATCGACCTTGATTCTAAAATGATTTGAACATTTGCAAGAACACAACGCACGGTCTACGGCGTGAAGATAGGATGGAATTTATTCAAAGGAGATTTTTTCCAACTGGCTTCTTCCTATAAGGTAAATAGCTTGGTCTTATTCTTAAATAGATATGTAATTTTGATATTAAGATGAGATATATAAGGTTAAGGGTAGGGAGTTTTTTTTTTTTTTGGCTTTAAAAATTTAATTTTATGGTAAAAAATTGTACTGTTGATTAAAATGTAAAATTATAAAAATTTATGTTTATGCTCGTACGTTTTTAAAGTCAAAACCATTTTATATTTTTAAATAAACCATTCTCCTTCGTTCCGGGTTCCTTAAAATTTCACTTATATGGGATAATTTCTCTCGATCTTCCTCACCCACTCCCCTTTAAAAAAATGGTTGTATATTGATGAAAATTCGTTACCTAGGCATAATTTTTAAAGCATCAGTTTTCCAAAATATTTGTTTCATTCTAGATGACCAAAATATTGATTGTTTGTTAATTTATATATATCCTGTGTTAAAGTATTTTCCCAAATTTTAGGGCTTGATGCTGTGCTGTTAGCTCCTCCATGGGGCGGGATAAATTATAATAAAGAAGAATATCACCTTGACTGTCTATCTCTCGAAAGGGTCAATGAACTGCAAATTGTTTATTAATGGGACACTGCGAGGAAGATATCTCAAGATATTGCGTCATATATTCCTAAAATTCAAATCTGTTACAGTGTGAGCGTTAGAAATTTTAGACTTTATGAATAGAATAGAATAAGATTTTTTTTCAGCAAAGATTTTAAAAAAATAACACTGTATTGATATACAGTATACTCTAACTCTGTTATCCCGTCTCCGCCTCTGTTCTTTGAGAGGCGAGCAGCCCAAAGGAAATCTGTAATTGACTGGTTTTTGAACTGTGAAAATTGAGAGGGCTGCAATTATGTGCTTAACAGTCTGGACGGAAAGAGATATCTGGGGCAGAACGGGTTTGGGGCTTGGTTAAATCTGTTTGTATTCTTGTGACAGCATTTATGACATTTAATTTGTGGCTAGTTATTGTAATATAATATAGTTGTTATTGTATGGTATTGTGAATTATGTAGGGAGACGCCAATACCATAGTTGGGGTCCAAAAATATTTGTTAAGACATTAGTGAACGTATTTTTGTGCGTATATGTGTGTGTGTGTGCATTTTATATTTTATTATTTCTATATTTAATTACTTGTAGATTTTTTTTCTTTTTAGGTAATTGAGCTTGCAGGAGTCAATGGAAAAGTCGACATAGAATTTCATTATATGGCCAAAAAAAGAAAAGCTATTACAGCTTATTATGGAGCTCTTGCCGATTGCTTTGAAGAGAACAGTTCACCTTAATATCTAACTTTTTTATTAAATTTTTATGATAAAAGTATCTCGGATCGAAAAATTTGCTTTTGTTTTTTTTATAAATAAATTGTTTTTTGCTATTTGAAGAAGCTCTTTTTGAATATTGTTGTTCGGGTTAAATATTTGAAATTTTTTGGATTAGTATGATTAGTCCATAGAATGCATATTAATGAATGTAAAGAAGAATGAAGGAACTCTGAGTAAGAAAAAGATTAACATCAACAGACCCAATATGGTGAAAAGTTCACATTGTCACAGACACTGCCCATAAATAATGTATAATTTGAATAAAAAAATATTAATAAAGGTATTCCATAACTATGCCTAGGATCAACAAACAATCGTCGATGAATATTCTTCAATGTTCTTTAGTACAATCTCTACTTCAGGTCTTGTAATGTACTTTGTAGCAGCACAGTCAGTGGTTCGATACTGGAAGGTAACTCAAATGCACAAGAGTTGCCTATTAGTCATTTTAAATTTTCTTTTTACCAACAAAAGTTGAGTAACTTTTTGACAATCTAACCGATATGTTAAAAATAATAAATATTAAAACTGATAAACGTTTTATATTTATTACCACAGTATATAATAATTGCGAAACTTCAAAAAAATAAATTATGCTTAAATTAAACATTTCATCACATTAATATCTAGCAACGATTCAAAGCAATGCACCTTACAAATGCAAATATTGCAGACGACACTCTGATACATCGATACACATAAGAAATATAATATAATCACAAATGCTTTAAGAGCACAAACATAAATACCTTTATCTTTACAATAAGCAAAACTGCGATACTTTACACATTGAAATTAAATCACCATATTTAATTTAAAATAAATATTACATTTACTTTTACAATAAATCACAGAACAAAACACTGCTTGGCTACAAAATATATACTTTAACACATAATAAAAATTGATCGAGATATATTAGGCATTCAAAACTACCAACTGTATACACCTTGGGTTAACGACAATGAAAGCGAAAAAGATCCAAATTATTCTTGTTTTTACTATTTATACGAATCTCAGTAATACAGATTACGCTTATTATCGAATCACAGCCCTTGAAATCAGTAAGTAAAATAATGTATACATTTATGCAATTAATTTAAGAAAAACAAATATATACAAGCCATCTCAAGAAAGGCGGTTGGCATTTCTTACAATATCGTAGTATTTGCTCAGAAATGACAATCCTTACGTTCAATGCAAGGATAAAAAGTCAACATTAAATTAAGAAACTACCACACCTTAACAATATATATATGGTACATTATATTTTTTTTAATGAAAATATTATAGAGTTATATATATGGAGACTCAATTGCAAACATTTTAAGAAAGGAGAATTGGAATTGGAATTATATAAAATATTTGGATATAATCAGTTTATATCTCATATTGTAATATTATTATTTAATACGGCACTCAGCCAAAAGACTCCGATATTTATATGGACTGAGCTACTCAAAGTCCTAATTTTAATTAATAATTTATAACCTAAATATATTTAAATGTAATCTAATTAAAATAATACATTTATTTATAATAAAATCAATTAGACTTTTAGAATTGAAAAGTATAGTACATTATATTTAATCTAAATTAAATTAAATTATTATTTCATATAATTAGAGATTTTAGTGATATGCACATAACAGCTTCTTGAGTGACACCAATCGGTATCATCAGATTTATTCTAGATCACAGTTACACACACTAAGGTAGTTATGTGTTACTAGAATGTGGAGTATCGAGCATTGTGTTATGGTTGTATCATTCTGGCTTTCTAATATTTGAGACAGTATCATGTGTGACACAGTCTACGATAGAGACCTTTGTACTTGCGGTCCTTAGCGAGCAGCTTACATTACTGAGAAATACTATGATAAAGTACGAAGATATGCGCAATAGTTCACTTTGAGCGAATACGTGAGCGACGCTCTGTCTTAGATAACAATAAACTGTGATAGAAGAAAACATTAGTAAAGATTTCTTCATGTAATACTGCGAGTTACATTCTTTTGTTGGTCTCTCAGGCTTAACAAATTACTTAACAGCAATATTATTGAGGTAATTAATTGAGCACATATATATATTAATTACACACACTAATTAGATAAATAATAAATAATATTAAGTATATTACATTATTTATATTCATCAGAGAGAGCGAATACTACCTCTTCTTCTGTAAGAGGCACTTCTAGGATAGATATGAATACATAACTCAAAATATATTAATCATCGGTCTATATAAATAATAATAATAAATAATAATTTACACTATAAAAAATTAGACTGATACGTACGATCTTATCGCTTATGTCTCAGCCAGAATTAGCGGTATGTATGCTATCTTTTGGGGATTGGAGGTTGAATCCAGCCCATGACATTTTATCATCAGTATCGTGAATTTGGTCAGTCTCTTCCCTGCATTTATCACCTGAAATTAATAGTTTGCCACCGTTCGATTTGGGTATATTCGAGCTAGTTCCTCTATACTTTTGATCCTATTGTGAATCTGTTTCCAGTGTTAATTATTATTAGTCGCAGAGTTCAGCTGGCGTGCACTCTGAACTAGAAGGTAAAGAGTACTACTCTTTTCCTCATTATGAGTTGATAAATTGACTTCAGAAATTTTCTGTGATCGCGCGAACCAGATATACACAATCGCTAAGCTCCTTCTCGCAAAAGTAGAAACTTGCTGGGTTTCCAGACAATTTCTTACTTCCGTATTTGCGATTTGCGTCACTGTATATAATCCAACCCTCCGCCACACCAGAGTAAAACAGGAGGACAACATCAGTCTCCCACACGCGTCACGACAAACAACCACCATCGAGACACAATATTTTTACCGGATGCACCACTCATGTACGCGAATTTTCTCTCTTAGAGCACTCTGCGTTCAGCTATATTTAATATCTAGTGTTATTCTCAGAGTAAGCTAAAAAGCTTATCTTTACAAGCTATTTCGAACGCCTATGCTGAGTTTGGAAAACCCCTACATTTATCTTATGTTTAGGCTTACATACCCTTCTTTCGTTTAGAGTATTCAAGTCAATATGGCCGCGGACAATTTGAGTGCATATATTCTTTACCAAGAAAATTACCTGGTAAGTTAAACCTAGATGAGTCCACTAAGAAAGACTATTATATAACTTATGCTATTATTTTATCTTAGGTGGCTCTGTCTTTTTGATCTTGATATTACATTGTTATCTATTATAGCAATCTCACTTTAGTGACCATATACGCTAAATGTAATAGCCCTATATAAGATGAACTCAAACATTACTAACGAGGTACTAAACTCTGACACTTATTCGTCAGGTCCACTGATGGTGAATCCCTCCTCTAACTGGAAGGTCTTGTAGTATAACGTCTAGTGACGTATTACACGTTCAGGGGAGTGTTACGGCGCGTACCCTTGTTATCACTACAATATGAATAATTTGAAATCTACTGCTAATATTATTGCGACACAAACTATAGTATCGAGAGACTTTCATCCATCATCCCATAAAATTACACTTGAGTCACTTGCATCATATATCACTATCGCCCAGCATATATATGTACCACTTTATTAGTAGTGTATAAAATCATTATATATAACAAATATTGTATAAAACACATTTGACTAAAGTTTTATTTACTTAACTTACTATGCCCTAGAACCTTATGATACTTAACACTACCTCGTAACTGTCTGCTCGTGACCATTTCGTCGCGTTAATTTCTACCTCATATCACCCTTCCTCCAATAATATTGTACCCTCAACTATATTTACTTTTAACTTTCTGTGTATTTTACCGACATCACACTTTTCGAGATTCACCTTCCTTGAGCTAACCTATATGCCTATCATCTTCCTTGAGCGAACAATAATTCAGCACTAGTATTATAATATATATCTATTTATATTTTTGTTATCTTCTTATATCATCACCATACTTCAACTTCTGCAGTTAGTCTTCAACATCTCTTGCCTCCTTTACTGACACTTTTTATCTATCTATTTAGTAAACCTACGAAGTATAATCATTTGCTCATACTCTCCCGGCACATTATACTTTCTCATTTATTTATTTTCACAAACACTTTATCCAACGCTGTCAAAGATGTCTTACTTCACTTGTAGAATCATCTTCAATAACCTTCCATTTGTGCCACTTAGCATATTAACCGACTGTACCAATTTTATCCATGGCAGTATGATCTGAGGCGTCTCATCTTCTCTCGCCTATTACCGTAAAGTATTTGTATATATCTGAGCATCAAATATGACTTATTTAACCTATATATTACTATTTATACTAAACATGTTACAAATGAACTCATTTTGAGCTCTCATCCTGTTATGATCCCATTACTATATTTTTGATCCTAAATACGACAAAATATGTTATAATCTATCTTATCTGAGCGCGAGGTCCACTGCGCGCGAGTGGCGCACCATAACACGCGAACTGGAAATCCATTCTACATGTAAAATATCATTCTGTTAATTATTACTAAGGAGTTAACGTTTGAGTTTTTAAAATAGACACTATTTCACTTCTAACATTATCAGCGAACCCTCGCTTGAGTATATTTCTGACAATATATCAATATTACATTTTCGAATCTCACTCTGAGAGTGCAAACCTTGCGAAGCGCACGACACGCGCAGTCCCCTATATTACTTTTCTTACAGATGCGCTAACTTATTACTGAATATTTTCTTGTCTTTCCCAATGCTTTGGTGTATGATGCTCTTAGGGCAATTTAATACTGATACTAAATTTCTCTTGTTATGTGATATATTCTATTGAGTTAAACTTGCAATATTATTATCATAATTTATATGTCTGATTTCATTATATTCACTTTCTCGTGAACATCTACATTATTACTCATCACCACATTAGATTTTATGTATTATTCCTAGTTTCTTAGTACATGATACTCTAATTTATTGATTACATTATCTTATTCAAAATATTATTAGTAATGTCACCTGAACTCCCCGTTTACACCTGTGCCTTTCCTTCAACATCTATTAGTGTTTTATGATTTATTATGTAGTACATATTATTATTATTATTATTATTATTATTATTAATTATTTATTATGTATTATTATTAAGGTGTTTTTGCTTCTGGAGGTTCCCACCATTCCGAGAAAGCGGGCAGGGCACCACACACACAGAGAAAGTATAGGCGTGAAGCGCGTGAACCTCGTGATCACTCACAGTTGTCAAGAGTGAATGCAGGCACTAAGTCTTTGCTGCTGGATGATTTCTTGATTGCTCTTCTTCTATATCGGCTTCTCAATCGAGATTCTGTGGTTAGAGAGATAGATGCGGTATTCCTCATATCTAGTTAATTGGAAAAAATAATTGCGTCCAAACTTTCCCTTATACATTGTCTAATTTCCCTATCCACACAAAAACTTATCACGCCAATATCCCAATATTAACTATGATATTGGGTTTGATCGGCAGAAGTTCTTCATAACAATCTATTTCTCAGTCAGATTCTGGCGATGGGGAATAGCAAACTCTATGGTTATGCTCTGAGTCTTCTTAACAATCTCTTATTATGAAGACCATCGACACTCAGTCGAACTCACCACAATGTCTTGTCTAATGGTTAGTGTTTTTTTTTGCAATATGTACACTTGACTCAGGGCAATGCAGCACTCCTTTGACATTCCCCATGACGTGAAATCCTTTATCGAAGATCGTGACTTCTTCGCGCAAGCAACAGCACGGCGAGTGTCCTATCAACATCACCTCATAATATACCACGTATAGTAACAGGAGGATATACACAATAACATCTACAGCTACATTGCCGAGAGGAGCTTCATATCAACGCTAGGTACCCAGGCAAATGTGCCAGCAAACAATACTTATACTTTATTTCACATCTGTTATGGTTCGTGCCCCACAAGTCACTACCTCTATGTTATAAATATTGGCGCGTCATATGTACATCTTTGCATAACTGAAATATTTCTTTCGCACGCAGCAACAACAGTTAACTCACAGGTATCTCATACGAGGGTTTTGAGCGACTTATGTAAGTTACATTCACCATACCCATAACGTCACAGGGTAGGTGTGACCATTCTTATAGATCACATTTTCCAAATACTCTTCTCTTTTCATTCAGGAGAGCACTTCGGCTCCTTCGTCTTGAACCAATTCAGATATGCACAGACTTGTAATAACCATGCCAGACTTTGCGAGAAGACTACCAGATGCACCACCGCCAAGTGGCTCTATTATTCTTTCTCATTATCATTGTCTGAGGCCTGATAACTAACTATACTGTTCACTCCTTCACACTATTGGTTGAAAATATATGGAAGGGGTACTTATCTAACTAATTCTCTTGAGCGAGATATGCCGCTCTCTCATCTGACACTTATGAAGCACGTGTATCAACTCACCATCTAGGCTTACTGCTAGCGACGCTGACCTGTCTGTCGCCGCTTCTCCACGATCTTACTTTCACATTGTTCGTTATGACCTATACTCGAGCGTCGTTATGGTCATTATGGCTATTTATAAGATATTGACTCTGTTTATATGGGGAAACTACATCTTATGAGCCTCTCGATCTAAATAATATATATATTATATTAGATGACTTTTAAATCCGCGTGAATTTGATGTAATTTTTAATCGTTGATTATGTGACTTTGAGTTTTGTTATTGACGATTTATTATTATAAAACGATGAAGATCTTTCACTGTGATCACACGTCACGGAACTACTAGGATCTCACTTCACGGTATTCATTATACTATTGTCTCCCTTAGGTAGGTTAGCGAGTTCTTTTTATGTGAGGACAGTATTTAATACTTATCCATCTAGAGTAAATATAACTTCTTTTTGTTTTGAATCAGTTGATTTATAGCATTTAATGCTGCAGTAATCCACTTTTTCAAAGCTTCAATTTAATCTTCACTGATTATAAGTACATTTACCTATATAGATTGTGAGTCATACATACTCGCGTAGGACTCATGGTCTTGTACTTATGCAATCAAGTACTTATTAAACGCTTTCAGTGAGACATACTCTCCTAAACAAAGTCTTTTTAGGCCTACAATAATATTCAGTAAACACTGAGCGACAGGGTCAACAATTGTTTGAAACGACATTAACAGCCTTACTTGTCAAGATAAACTATCCCTAATACAAATGCTTACTGAACTTTTTTCACATATAGGGATGATCGTTCACTCTCCACGCTATGTTTATTTTATCGAACATTAACAAAGTATTTATCTATCTATATATCAATAAATTTTCTCTCTTCATCTGAAAATGGAGTTTCACAAACTATCGTGGTATATTTACTAGGCAGTAGGAGAAGTGCTTGATGACTGTGAGCATCAATGCTTATTGGTTGAGAAGCTAATGCTTTAAGAGTTCAAATATATGTTGACGTAACGGTTTTATATCTTCTGGAGCACTCAAGCTTCTCTGTAAAGCATTCATCTGCTATCTGACCTTCTCTGCATCGTTCTTTGTCTTGCGCACTCCAACTCAATCTCTTGAGTCTTCCAGCTCGATCCTGTGAGCTATTCACTCATACTCCTGGACTTAGACACCATCAGCCTCAAATCTCACGCACTATTTTCTCTCTTTTCAACTCTCAATGTGGCTTAACTTGTCTGCCCTTTCAGCTTCGAAGCTTAGCTTTTCTTCTCACTATACAGCTTATACAAGCTATATACTGTTCACTCGGTCGCACTGTCTCTCTTCCGTCGTCAAGCGCTAACTTGTTTCTCTCTAAGAGTCAGCTGCAAGATTGTGCTTATGCTAGCCGCGAGAGTTCTCCGGCTCTTTTGCCGTTACGATAACTTTTTGTTGCTCGACGCTGGCGTCATTAGAGAGATAGCCCATTGCGTATGCTGCTGGGCTCTTTAGATGCAGGCAGCTGAGTTCTTTGAGCGCGGCGAGAAATCCACCATATGAAATATTTTGCACGATTCTACAAACTCAGCATTGAGAAGTAGCCAATTGTTTAATTGTTGTATACAGAGTGTTCACAGAGACAAATTATAAAATATACCGTTCGCTAACAAAGTCACTTTCTTGCCCGCACGAATCCACAAACACTATTAATTGATATTTACTTCTATACCAAAAATTCTAAAATATTTTGGTGCTTCTGCAACAAGATACACGTCTTGGATAACCAACTTTTCACTAACAAACATCTAGAGAGGCCGGAAATATTACAAAATTATATAGAGTACACTGAGCATAGTCAAATAATATTCACTATATAACTAATATAATATAATATATATATATAATATATATATATATATATATATATATATATATATATAACTATCTAAAACATATATACACACACATAAATATATATATACATATATAAATACATATATATATATATATATATAATATTATATATATATATATATATATATAATATATATATACTACTAACACACATATATATATATATATATATATATACACTGATATAAAATTATATCTAAAATATATAGTACCTTTTAATAAAATAAGCCAAGATAAGCTCAACATATTTCGAAATGAAAGAACAAAGCATCCTGGTTAAAAGCTGCTCCTACCTAATATGAGAAGGTCTGTCAAGATCATAATAATTATAAAAATCATATAAATCACGAGATGAAAACTATTATCTCCAAAAATAAAGCTCTTAATGATGATCTTAACATTCAAAAATGCAAGTAGATCTATGAAGTTTCATTATATAGGAGTAAATAGTATTACACGAAAAAATACGTTGCTTAGTAGTTAATTATCTATATCACTACTGGTGTATAGGTGATTTATAGGTGTTGGGTAATCATTAGTGTTATAGGGTAGGTATAGGTTGAATAGTAGGTAGTGGAGTGTGTTATATTTGGAGTAGGTAGTGTATAGTTAGTGTTATGGTATATTAAGTTAGTTATGGCTAAATGCAATTATGATTTTATTTGATATTTGAATATAATCTAGTGTGAGGGTGGTATTTGCGTATGGTATATAAAGCTTGAGTTGACATTGTAGAGATATAATATGGTAGTATATATGATATACAAATGGAAAATATGAGACTCGACTTAGTATTTAGATGAAATGTAATTATTATATTTGAATTGTGTGTTTCAGAATGGTATATTTATTATGAAGAAATTTAGAGGATTAGTCTGATATCAGCTTCGAGTTATAACTCCAGTAGTTTTTATGAGATTGAGCGTATCAATCCGAATTATTGATTATGGGCTATGAGTTATAAAATCTGTCAGATGTGCACATTAATATTTGTGGGAGAAGAGAGCAGAGAGAGCGTGAGTGAGCAGAGCGCTGAGAGGAGGTGCTTGTACTCGGATAATAAATCGTTTATAGTATATAATGTTCATAGTAAAAATAGCGAGAGTAAGTACAAAACGAGACTAATAAAGAGATTCATATGTATAACAACACAATTAAGAAGAATATTTCGAGTGAGCTCGCGGCCAACTATGGTCTGCGAGTCACTGGTGTACGGGTTTGAGTGAGAGAGAGTACACTAGTGAGACGAGATGAGCGGTTCGTGTAGGTCGAGCGCACTCTCATTACACCCGTGCTAGAGATAGCGCGTAGATCTGTCCTAGACTATGGGATCGTACATCTGTGCTTGGCACATAGTAGTTTATTTGCTTACCAAGAGAACAGATGACCACGGTTCTGGTATAATGCACAGAAATCGAGAGGTGATGCTTCCGAGATGGATAAGTAGCGTAGCGGAATGAGGTGTTCGAGTGGAGAACACCGATGCTGCACCACGAAGAGGAGCGTAACACTATGAATGGCAATCATACCGCAACTTTGACACAAGTGGTAATTTGTCGTGCTCTATGCGTGTGAGAGTTGTTTGTAACTCTCAGGAGAGAGAGAACCTTAGTATTCTCACACCTTACTCTTCGAGACTACTGCGCTGATCCAAATCTTTGCGCGCATATTAACCTCTCCCTTCGGCTCAGGCCTATTCTTTTAAGCCTCACTATGAAACAATAAAAAAAATTAACAAACCCAATGCACGAGCACTTTCTTAGATTCTCCACCATATTGTAACAGTATCTAGATCTCCTGTTGGAGATGCGGAGCACTAAAACCGTGCAACTCGTGTGCACAGGTGGTAGAAAAGTATCGATAATGTTTTCTGTGACGGATAGTCCTCTTATAGGTATCTGTAATGAGTGTATACCTCAACCCAACCTTATACATACACCTTGAGAGAAATCTTCGAGTTAAGTGGAGACAAACATATACGCGGGATCTGTACGTATTACTATTATATAAATGAAAAACAATAGCGCAGTATACCAAATCATAACTAACTTTCGTTCAACAGAAGAATGTTAAGCCTGTCTAGAGTGATAAAGATCACTGGATATGAATCTATGGATAGCATTCACTAATGTTCGTGAGACCATAAAATATTTAGCTACTTGTGAGTTATATTTATTATCATAACACAGAAAATGTTATTGACCTTTGGAAGCGACATCCAATTGAGAGGAAAACTCTGAGGTGGTAATTAATAGGTATCAGTATAAGGATATATTATTAATACAACATCATGGAAGATACGCATAATGAATTGGTTCGGAGCTTGACTTATATCTAGGCATATTACTTTAAGGATGTTTATATGTATCCATGAACATGCAGTTATGAAGTCCGTGGATCTTACACATGCGGAGTCGGCGCATTGTTTATAGGAATCTATAAAAGTTACTAAATAAAATATATAGTTTTTATTATATTAGGGGAAGCTATATTAATGTAGTGGAGATGTCAGATATTCAAGAGTATCGCAATAATTTAACATATATTATTATACATATGCAAGGTTAAGTTGTTAGACAGGTATTTTGTATATGTCGATTCTTGCGATATGTGTATTTTGCATAATATGAGGCGTGTGTAGTTATTCATGACATAATTATGCTGGCTATGTGCGATTTTATTTTTCCAGACCTATTGCGCTCGATTTAATAAGTATATGTATGAGTTGTTATTGTTAGCTATAATACAGAAAAAATAGCTTCGTATACGGTAAATTATATAGTAAAGTATAAATACAAATTTATACGGGTTACACTATGAATGAGAGTCGGCGCTCGAGCTATGCCGGAGAGTGTCTTGCACTAATGACTAGGTTATAAAGTCTGTTACTCCAAGTATATGATAATATAATATGTAATACTGACATAAAAAAAGATAGAGTATGCTAGAGTTTATTATTTATAGATGTGCACTAATATGTAGCGTATATGTCATATGGACCCAAATGGCAGACATATACAATGATTACGATTCTGGTAGGCTTAGGTCTCGCAATGTTCTACAAAAGTAGCCTATTAGTGGTAATTTGTGTTACATGATTGACAAATCTTATTTTATATCAATACAGTAAAGTTGAGTACATATTTACTCACCGAAAATTTAAGGCCTATATAGTATGTTGTGTAGTTATATTAAATCAGATATAGAAGTATAGTTGTAGATTATCCATTGTGATTATATAGGCGATTTTTAATATTTGAGTTATTATACGCTGTTATATTTGATATTATATTAATGCTGCATAAACGTTTTCAAAAAAATATTTATTCTAATATTAAAATGAGCAGTAAGCTACACTTTTGGACCAGTATATTATCTATAGCTAACGAGATTCAATAAACTGAATGCACCTATAGATCATGTCAGAATATATTATAGTCTAGATACGACACTGCTGATACATGATACATCATAGAGAAAGGTATATAAAGTATTTGGTTATATATGTAGTTAGATTATTGTATTCAACGTAAATGGCTTAAGAAGCACACAACATAATAGTACTTTCATTTATTTTACGAATAAGTTGGCGATATAGACTTGGCGTCGATTATATGACTTCACTTCTGTACTAGTCTGGATAAATAAATCACTTTCATATCGTATCATTATGAGTTAACACAATGAGAGAGTATTACATCACAGCTTTATCAAAGTTGTTCTCGGAGATGATATTGATACAGAGTGCTTGTAGACCGTTCCATCATTGTCAGGGAATAGTCAAAAATAGCATCAACATATAGAGTGTTAGGGAGAACGTTGCAGAAATGCGATATATTCCGTTTGTGAGCAGATAATGAATAGATAGAATAGCCTACATATAAGAAAATAAGATGCTATAATTATGTTGCTATCATAATAAGTGAATAGTTATGTTTAATATTAATCATTATTAAATAATATGATATTATTATATATCTAGGATAGTTATATGGTAAAGGAAGTTAGAAATATAATAGGATTGGAGAGAGGACTATGTGATTTAGTTACTTGTCAGATTTTTAATATATATAATATATATACTATTAATATATTAAGAGTATAGTTTATAAGTTATATTAGTTTGTTATATTGATATTAGTAAATAGTTATAGTATTATGTAATAATTAATGTATTTTACTGATAATTGAGGTGATGGTTCTGATGTATATATATTAGTAGTGATGGGTGTGGGCTGTGATAGTTTATTTGATGGTGAGGTTTGTAGATTAGATATTAATTTATGTAGTTTGTAGTTGCCAGTCGTTATATCAGTATGATATAGAATATTAGTTCTAGTTGTATGTGAATATTGAGTTATAGTTTTGATTGATGCGTAGACATTGAGTGTAGAAAAGTGTTGCTTTAGGGTGTTAATCTAGTATTAGCTAACTATAGACTTTTATTCTCATGAGTGTATACTTCGGGGGGGATGACTTTAGACAGTTAGGATAAGATCAGGCTCGTAAGTATACGTATATTTATTAAAGCTTGCATAGGCTATTATTAGCTACTGTCTCAAGCTCGTTCGCTATCGTAATACTAGTGTGTTATCGTGGTAGGTATTATTAGTATTAGTGGTTATTATTATTATTTTTAATTTTTGCATATTCCTTAGGAATGATAAAACTCAGTAACCTGCTACGTACTGAGTGGGCGTAGGGAGGATTCGAACCAGTTTGCGTCTCTCGGCGTATTATTTTTAGTGCTGTTTGCATTGACGCAGAGGTCGATGCTAGGTAGTCGATAAGCCTTCAGCCATATACGTCACATCATCTATTAGTGAGTTTAGTACGCGTTCTTAATTTAGATATATGGATAGTTACTAGGTATTTTATAATGTAGTTGGTATATGTGTTAAAGTATATTTTATAGTAAATATATTAGTTAGTTAATTATTTATTAGTGGTATAAGGTTGGTATATTAGTATTGTGAGTATAGTGTATGCTTATTATAGTTTATGTATAATATATTATATATAATAATAGTAGCCTTGATGTATATATGTATATATTAATTGTATTATTATATTAAAAATTTTAGGTTTGATTATGTTAATATTTGTTTTACGGTGTGCGGCGGTATATATTTTGTAGTTGAGAGTTGGGTGATTTGGGTGGATAGGGTATAGGTATGGGATATTATAGTATAGTAATATATAAAATATCGTGTGATATATTGCCGATCAGTAGCCTTAACGAAATTCGCTTATTGTAAAAAATATGTTGTATACAGTGAATGAGTGTAAGTGAGTAATAATAATTATAAGTAATTATAATAGTGATATAGATAATGAGTATAAATAATAGAGGTTATATTGTGTATCTTTATATAATAGGAGAGGAGTATTTGAGTATGATTGTTAATGTAAGGTGGTATGATATATGGAGGAATGAGGTTTTAATGAATAATTATATTATATTTATAAATTAAGATTAATTAATAATATATTAATGTATATAATTATATAATTTATGAATTCATAATTTATATTTGGGTTAAATAATAATAATAAGTAATAGATGAAAAGATATATTATTATATTAGCATTAAAAAGCTTTGACACACACACTTGTACTATATCTATGTATTCGTCAGTATACCAGCACTATTTAAATAGAGAATTATTAATTGCAGATGATGAGTTTAGTATCTCATTGAGTTATAATTGTGATTGTGAGTTAGTTGTAGATTACAAGTTTCTCATAATATTAGAGTTCAGTTATGTGTATTCAGTTTGTGTATATATTATGTTAGTGAACATGTTGAGCCTTTAGTGCCATGCTTAATCAATTTATAGGTAATATGACGAGACACCAAATAAGATGAGTGAATCAGAGAGATGTGTGTTGCTATATGAGCGAACGGAGCGATTGATTATTTCGGTTCGTTGTTTAGGGGATTCAATAATAATAAGTGGAAACAGTTTATGAGTTATGGGATGTGCAAATATCTTTTGCTATCAGATGACAATTCACATGAACAACACTTGACTTAAATAGATGTAAGTAATTAAGAATGTAGATTTGTAAAGTATATATTATATTTTATATTTTATATGATAATGATTATAGTATTGTGAAATGATATATAAATTGTGTTTGAGTGTATATTTTGATGATAAGATTTAGTGATAGATAGATTATAAGATGAGTTGGTGGAGGTATGATTGATGGTGTATATGATATTTTAATTAATTTTTAATGAGATTAAATGAGGTAATATGAGAAGTATTGTGTAATAAAGTGAAATGTGAGATTGATTAATCAAATTGTAATATGATTTATTATTTACATTGGTTGTGGATATAATTAGAGGTGAGAGTGAGAGATGATACTGTGAGTGTATAAGAGATAATAATATACTCAGATGAGATGCTTTTTAATTTACGTATTTATTGTGAATTTGTATATATTAGAGCGGTCTTCATAAGATATTATTTAATAATAACGTAAGTGAGGTGAGGAGTGGGGTGATGGATGAGGTAGGATCGGATGTGGTAAGTGAAGTTGGGAGAATATATTTGTAATTGTTTATAGAAGCGTTCTAGAGTGAGTAGTAGGATGTGTATTGAAAATATTATTGAAGTGCATACTGTGATAATATAAGTAGAGTTAGGTGTAAGTTAATCCATTAAGAACTTTGTGTTATAGTTGTTTTTAGATTGTATGATAACAATGAATTAGATGAATAATGAATTATAAATTATAAGATAATAATGAATAATAATATAATAATATAATATAATAATAAGTATATAAATAATAATATAAATAATATAAGATAAATAATTAATTATACTCCATTACATTAAAATAATCACATCAACCTACATGAATATATATAAAAATTAAGAATATATGAAAAAACTTTCAGTAAATTTCCGATAATAGTTCGTTCGCGCTGGCAGAAGCGGAGTCGAAAGGCTGAGCTGGCGTTCGGAGGTATACATGAAAACTAGTGAGACCGAGGATATCCGGAGTCGGAGTCGAGCCGAGAGCAGAGAAGCCGGAGCCGGAATGATCAGTAGTTGCGTAAAAAAACGGTTATTATATTCCCTGTGACTAGGATATATCGTTTATCGATGACTCAGTTATAATCTGGATAAAACCTTTCGGGAATCGATTTCTATCGATTAATTTAAATAATAATAATGATTATTAAATTAATAATATAAAATAATAAGTAATTAAATAATAATAATAATTAATATAATATATAATAATATAATACTAATTAACTAATAATAAAAATTATAATAATAAATAATTAAATAAATAATAATATAATAATGAATATATAATTAATATAATTAATAAATAATTAATAATTAAAAAATATAATAATTATAATTAAATTAAATAATTATAATATAATAATTAATTAATATTAATTAAATAATTAAATATATATATAATATAATTAATAATTAATATTAATAATAAATATTAAATTAAATAATTAAATAATTATATAAATAATTAATAATTAATATGTATAGAATAAATATGTTGTGTTGTATATAGCGCAATACCGCGCTTGCACACCTATTAGGCTTAGATTTAGTTTCCACATAAACTCTCGTTAGGCCACTAAATTACTCAACACCGCTATACGGAAGCTGTAGCAAGGGCGTAATCACCTACATTATATCTTATGGAATATATACGGCTCTCATCGGGAGGTAGTAGGTAACCCCACTAATTTCACACAATGTCCTAAATATATATGACGTAACTTAAAATCGTCCGGCGTGGTTTCCATGAGCGAACATACACCTCAATATAGAGATGGATTACATTTTGTACTATTTGTCAAGCAAGCAGCACACGTAGCATGCAAATATTCGCAGCACATACATGATCCGGTGTCAATGGCTCTGGCATCTGTGTTAATGCCGGGCGTATATTATCTAATCATACACCTTCTAAAATAATAATAAAATAGGATATAATAAATAAAAATAAACATTCTTATTATTAATTTAACTATGTTTCAATTTATTTAATATGCCCATGTGATAAAAGTGGGAAGATGGGAGAGAAATTAAAATGTTTGTTATGTTAGGATAAAATAGTAGTAGTATTATTAGTAATACTAATCTACACTGATATTTCTCATTAGTTCATTGCGTGGATGGGAAGAAACTGATCAGCGGAGCGAGGAACAGATAACTAAATAGTATTAATAAGTTAGATATAATTTTGTAAATAGTCCGTAGTAGGGTAGTTAGATGGAGGTAAGTAAGAAAATATAACTGTAATAACTGAGATTAGTATAGTCAGTAATTATAGATAATTATAAGTCAGTTTTACGTTAATAATTAATAGGATGATAAATATACACAATGATAATTAACGCATGTTATAGTTATAATGTGGCAAGGTATGTTCAGTACCATTAGTGTAATATATAACGCTGTTAATAAATAGTCGGTAAGTAGATAAAGCATAGTAGTTAATATAATTATCCTAAGTTAATAAGGTAGTAGTTAAGTTATAGTTATAGAGGATGGTAGGAATTATAGATTATGGATTTATACTAAGTGTGTTTATTTGTAATCTCTTCTGATTGTTGGAGGAGATTCGTGATTGATATAGGTTAGGTTGCACTAGTGCCGGTATGAGGTCATTTTAAAAAATTATATAGTATATAGTTTAGTTTACTGCAATAGATTTTTAGAGTATAAATTTTAAATTCAGATACAGGATTGAAGGTATTATCTAGTTTCAAGTATTCAATTTTTGGTATTATATCTAACAATGTTGTTGAAGTATCAGGTAATTTTTCAAAAGGTACATTGATTCTTATCATACTGTGGCGAGTAAAGAGTTATCTTGTGACTCGCGTTGAAGGAGACTGTGGTCTCATAAGATAACCAGGATTCCACGCATGAGTCTAGAACGATGAGATATGATCGTTTGTCTACCAGATAATTTGTTTTTTCAGCAATTAGTGCTAGTTTATCTATTGTGTAGCCAATTGATTTATTTTATTGTGGTGCGTGTGAGCGGTGATGCAGTCAGGGGTTATTGATAATTACAAGTAACATAGTAAGTACAGTTACGACAGCCACGTTTGACATTTATTATTATTAGTAGTAAGAATTTTTCATTTTATTATATTAATATATATTCTATATATATAACTGTTATATATTAATATATATAGTATATATAATTATATTATATTATAGTACTTCACTTGATTATGAGTATTATGAGTATATATATATACTGTAGTCTGAGTGGGTATTTTGTGCTTAAGGACCGTTTACTTATTCTGTGGAAGTATCAATACAGTATTAAGATTTATTATATAGTAGTGTAATAGTGCAAATTAGTATGGTTGCACGTAATTTATTATCGAGTCATTTTATTATTTTTTTTTATATTATTGTTGTTATAATTTTATTATGTTGTTCATTTTATTCTTTTACATTATATATTATTATGCTACTCACTATAAGATTAGTTCTACTACTATCCAATCTAATTATCTCTCAGAATTTCAATCACTGTCATCAATTCTATATTGCGCTCAGTTTATCTCGTATGGGACAATAACATCATAACATACTATTTTCTATTTTCATATTCTTCAGAGTATTCTTTTTCATCTTTTTCTTTATTCTAATTCTATTCTATCTATTTTCTATTTCTTTCTATCCTACCTTTTTTTGGTTTCGAGTAAGGAGTCGTGTTGCAATATCATAGTGCATACACACATAGTATCTTGTGTTGTAGTAGCATCACGTGCGTAATTGCGCATATGATGTATGATGAGAGAACGGGATGTATTACAATATCATGAGACACAGGATATCATAATGATCAATTCGACAGTGACTAGGTTGAAGAATTATTAATGATATGCCCTAAGTTGGTGATTTTTGAACCTTTATCGTTGTATCGGGTAAAGTATTTTTCACAAGCGCTGAATACTAGAAGCACGTGAAACTCGTAATATTTTTTAGTGAGAAGTATGACCGAGAGTGCATGAACGGACGTATTGCTAAAAGATAAATACAGCACCTTAGATGCGTATCATTCAGTGATGACTTTATGTAGATTCGGTTTGTGATGACCCTCAGCGTATGACATCCTTCAGGTTCGAAGTTTATTAGTGGTGAATGAGTTCATTTCTTCGCCGCAAGTGTGTAGAAGATTTAGCTATGATATTAATAGCTTATTAATCTGCCTTACTAGCTCAAGATATTAGACTCCTATCAATTTCACTCATGTAATTGTCATCCTTTCTTCTGCCACGAGCATGCATATCACAATATCTCGAACATTTGTATCTCTGTAATCTCTCTCCAGTACATATTCCTCTTCTGACTCATTCCTACATTTTTATCTATTACTTATGTATTCACAATCTAAGTAGTTGTCCAAGTCACCCCGCCTGAAGCTATATATATATATCTCGTATTATACACCGACCTGAGTGTACTGTCTCAATCCAATCTCACTTTCCACAAGCCAAAACATCTCTAACTGTACTTTCACATTTATTTTACTCATTTAACTCCAATTTATATATATATTCATCTCCACACCAAACTCAACTCTCTAAATGATGTTTCTGTACATTTCGATGGATTTTTATTATCACTAAGCACTAACACAGCTACTACTAAGAATAATGAGTTCACATATTATAACTGAACACATTGATATTTACATATAATCATCATTACTATTCATATGACTCAACATCTCACTAACTAAATACATATAACATACGTAGGATAACATACATACCCTCTATTAGTATAGACCTCACTATAGCACATACTCATAACACTTATATACGCTATTAGCATCCACTACAAACGATTTAATTGCGAACAGCCTAATCACTTAAGTAGAGTCACATATCACAACAATTTTATCTACTACACTACACTCTAGTCACATTCATTTCATCCCGTTCCCTTTTCATTTCAACATATATCCTAAAATATTTATAATATATTCAGTAACATTTTCAACACAACTCTAAACTTCTTCTATTCTTATAATATAGATATACTTCCACCACTATCCTTGCACGCGAGTACCTTGTCTCTTTGAATTTTACTAGCAATTCTCACCAAACCGCTATGAAAACCCAGTACAAGCATATATACTCTTAACAGATTTAATCTTATCTTTCACAAATACCGTATTCCTCTCTACGAAATCACAGCTTACTAAGACAAACATGCTGCCATCATAAACAGAGTCCCTTCTAACGAGTCTTCAAACTACTATTACATAGCGTCGCAAGCAGCCACAAAAACACAAATATACGAACTACTCATCTAATAAATGATAATTGAGCACGAGAGGCGATCAATTGTAGCTCCCCTATCGTCGAGGACTTCTCGCCACCGCGGTGTCACTATCCCTCACTCGACACCGTCTCGTGGTATTCTACCAATAAACATACCTTTTGCTAAATTTTCCTTCATTATTACACCAATCACTCCATTATAAACATGCATTATGGTATATGATACCAAAAAAGCAACTGATCACCTACCATAATTTCGCAATGTTAAAATATTAAAATTTTGACATTTCAAAACTTTTCATTTTATTTATTTTTATTTTTTCAGTTTATTTCAAAATCCCTTGTCTTCACTTCACCTGACACACATAAATCACGTTTTTTAATGAATACATATATCTAGTAACCGAGACCGTCCATATTTATTATCATTATAAACATACAACCAGCTTCCTTAATCGATCTAATACACAATTACTTATTGATTACTATTCAGAAGCATTACCACCATATAAACACATATAACTAACACCTATAATTATATATATATATATATTATGAGCCAATATTATAGGCTTCCTATTATATATCCACTATATATATACCTCTAGAGTTCATATACATACCTAAATATATACATAAATATTTATTCTATATATACTCATACTTATCCTCTACACATTCTCTCTCATTTTCCAAATCATTTGTTTCAAAATGTACAGATATTGATCTACACACAATCCTCTATCATATTACCTTATCTAAACTAGTCACCATTGACTTCTCATCACCAAATGTAGTTTCTTCACTCATATTCGTAACGTCACATATACTCTTTCGACCAAAAAATATTCAACATATATCTTCCATACATAACACATCAATAAATCACATAGGAATATGTTAATATCCATTATTATTATTATTATTACTCTATTTAATTATCATATTATTATTAAAGTTATTATATATTATTATTTATTATTATTATATTATTATTATTATTATTATTATTATTATTATTAATCGTTGCTCCCTTGCTGTGCTTGATTTATTGTCTGTACACGTCTACACTCAAGCACACTTATATATCCAAAGGTACCAAAATAAAGTTGTGACTCTTCTCCCTCCAAATATATTTTAATATATACTATAGCCTCTGGAGGTAAACTAAATAATATAATCATCCACAACTTCATTCTCAATTAAAATCACAACTTCCCAAACTTTAATATAATCCATCCTTCAGATCACTAATAATATATTATATCTATATATAGGATGATCTAATTCTGTTGGATATGGATATTGGAAAACATATATAAATTATTTAAAATGATAATATGCCTCTAACTGTAGTATATTTCCACATATTGTAGTAATTATTATCTTATAGCCTTTATGAGTATTGTGAATTTGTAAGAGCTTTTATGGTAAGAGTGTAAGAGATTAATTTTATGGTAGATTGAGAAGATTTGAAATATAATAGATTTTTTATTCTTCCAAAACGACTCAATTTACATATATATATTCACATTATTAATTGCACAGTTCTTATATCAATATTTTGAGAAGTCATTGATAGAAATTGGATTTATTAGTTAGTGAGTCAGGTATCTATATATTGTATTTTGTATGTGATGGTTCTTAAATAGGTTTGTACCCTTTGTTTTTATCGGTGATTTCTAACTTATTAAGTAACTTTATTCTTGTATGATTATTACTAGAAACTGATATGAGGTATATATAAAAATTACGTTTTCCATAATACATTGAATATGATAGATTAATTAAAAAATAAATATAAATAATTTTATTCTTTTTATTTATTTATTTTTATTTATTTATTTATATATCCTCTCCCGCCAGTACATTTATGACAATCAATATAAAAAGTATTGATGACAATTTGATAAGATTTTTTCAATTTATATATATTTAATTATGTTAGTTATATTTAATTATTATTATTTTATTTTTATTTAATTTATTTATTAATTTAATTATTATAATTAATTATTATTCTTATAAACATTCATTATATATATATATTATAATATATACAACACTTGCCCACCCCGTTTAGAGATGACATATATTGCCGGATTATTATTTAGTTATAAATTATTTTAGTACAATATATTATGGGTACATTTTCTTTTATTAATACTTGATAATAAAATTTGAGAGTTATTTTATAACGTGTTCACAATTATTGTTATTTAATTATTATATTATTAATATCTAATTATTATCTATATATATTTATCGTATGTAATTCATGTATTATTTAGTTATATAAGTC